>CM034398.1:14045000-14160000 GCA_019925095.2 Dendrolimus kikuchii
GAGTAATTGTACGGTATAGGAGCTATTTAGATTACCAGTATTCATCTACCAAGTAAACAATGGAAATAATTATACAACAAAGAGAATACAGTAAGAAACTTAGTATGGCATTTTAAAAGAAACAGAGGGCCTAAAGCGTTTAACATCAGAGAACCGATTAGTAAAATTGACACGTATCTAGATATACTGGTATTTATAAGACATACTATAATGTGCCACTTTATGTTGATACTTGTCATGTTCATCCTATGAATCTGCGAATACGACCTCTTTGGGATTTGAATTAAGGTGACACAAAATCACAGGTATCGGCGATTAAATATCGCGACAGAAACTCTGAACATCTCATTAGTCCTAAAACAACACTAAGTTGAACGGTTGTTCAAACAGCCGAACCGAAATCAACGGTAGGGTTTCGTGTTGTCGTATTACATTGCCGAAGTTGGTTTCGACGTGGGTTTGGGCAACCTCAACGCTGGGAAAGGGATCTCTTCTATCTCAGGCCGTCGAACTTTGTTTGAATTGAACATAAATAACGTGTCCTCTAACGCTGTTTATCAAAACATGCTAAAAGTTTACGGCTTTATGGATAACCGTGTTGGGGTAATTTTGTTGTTTGTTATGTAAACAAAGGAAGGCTAAACGGGCCCATTGTGACAGTTTAGAAGTTGCTAATAATCCTAAAATATGCTTACCAAAATAGTATATATAATAAAACTACGTTTTAACGGGTTTTTTTCGCCAACTCCTCCGTCATAGTTCAAGACGGAGCTTCTTCTTTTTCATGTCTTGTCGTTTTAACCATTTTAAGCGGGGTAATTGTTTTGATTTTTATTATTCCGACGTTTCGTTGCTGACATGAAACATACAAGGTCTACAAAGCCTGCGATCAGTGAACACACGCTAGATAAACCCAACCAATACATCAGATTCGATAAATAAAACTTTAACAATACTCATTGATACTTGACATAATTGTCTTCCGTGATCACGGCTGCTGAAAAGTGGCCGAAACGTGGGAATAATAAAAATCAAATAAATTACCGCGCTTAAAAACCGTTAAAACGTAGTTTTATTATATTTATTCCACATTATTAGGATTATATACGTATACTAGGATATGCTCGCAACTTCGTCCGCGCTTGACTTGAAATTCCCGCGAGACTCCCGGGACATAGCATTTAAAACAGAACGTAAGCAATCATTTTAGTGAAATTTGTGTTGAATAAGTTAATTTTTATCCACCTGGACAACTAGAAATCGGTCCCGGGAAAATTCCGATGGGATTCCCGGAATAAAAATATCACACATTTTATTTAATTAAATTTGCTATCGATCAGTAAAAAATCAAATTGGAATTCGATTTTTTTTATCAAGGCATTTTAAATCGTTCCCAGAAATATTCCCGCAGGATTCTCGGGATAAAAAGTGGCGTAGATTTTAAGTCTAGATCTAGAAATTTTCTGTCTACCAACGAAAACTGCATTGAAATCGGTCCAGTCGTTTTTATGTGAATCACGAACAAACAAACAGACAAGAAATCTAAAAAAAAAGTGTGCGTGTGTGTGCAGTTCACACGCAGTAGAAGTGAAACAAAGTGTGACAAGGGGTGGGAGGGATTATAGATTTCGTGACGTCATGTTTCATAATTATTATATTATAATATATTTAAATGTTAAAACACGAAATTTGAAGTATTAACGAAAAACTTAAAAACATTTCCAACTCTATCTGTATCAACATAGTGTTTAAATTATTAAATATAATGTATTCTATCTTATTGTCTCAGAGGCTAAAGTCCTATAGATTTATGTGTTTCTCTTTTTAGTGTCGCCATATTTTGTTTCATTGAGTTTCAAATCATAACGATTCTAAAGAAGTTTTATTTCAGAAAATTGCATCGTGTTCTCCATCGTTTATATAGTTCATATTCTCGTTGTTTTTTTTTTTGTTGACAAATATTGACACGGCATGTTCAGAATGTTATAATATTATAGATAATATTACATAAGATTTTCAAGTCGCCTTTAGTAAACATTACTGAATTATTCCTGATATTATATTAGTTTAAAAAAAAAAGGTATTTAAGAGCTTCCCGGTCTACGTATATTGAACGGTTTCATAGCAGCCTTGAATGTAGTGAATGTAGAGGTAAGGCGAGCAATGTGGCATATTGCCACCCTCCAGACAAAAAAGTATAACGACTTCTCTGGTCCAATCTCTAAGCTTATAAGCGCCCCAAATTATTAGTTACGTGTCTTGAAACATTTTTGTAGCATTTTATAGTTCAGCAATAAAGTTCTTTAAAACTTTATTCAATTCAGCTCACTTGTTTTACATAATTTGGCTTTAGTTAATTAGTCCTTAAAACAAACCGCACATAAAAATATTGAGTTAAATTTAAAAAAACGCAACAAAATGTGGCACCTTTGAAGGTAAGGTGAAGAATTTTAATTATCGTTAACAATAACTCGATAAACAAAAATGCTATAATAGAAAATAGTAATGTATTTTTATCGATTCAATAGAATTTTTATACGATTTTAATACTACAAATTTATTAAGATAAAAGCTAATAATTATAAACTTAATAATCAGAGTAATTAGTTATCATTTCCCACAATAGTCCTACATTGGCTGGGGATTGTCCTTGAGTGCATTATTATATGGCGTAGGCAGGGATACTCGCCGGTCAGTGTCACGCCACATTTACATTAAATTTGTCAAGGGGCCTCTACGTGTTGGTCTTCCCATGGCTCCACGCAAGCCCTCCACAAGTCCGGATCATTTTTATGGCCCGTGGTCTCTAGAGACATACAATTAAAATAGTAATTAGAACAGACGGAGAGTAGAAACACGTTCATCCAACAATCAACGGGAAAGTTCCTCCCAGATCTCTAACTACACAGTATACCATCCTAATAACTCAGTTCATTTTCCCTCATTAATGACTGGAAACACACTGACCGAGGTTTGTATAATATATCGGAAACCGGTTGCCCACGTAACAACGTGGGGAACAAATGTCTAGTCATACCGTCTCCGCCATGTCGCGGTCTAAGTGGTAGACTCAAGAAATGCTAGCTTGACGTCATAAAGGACAATAGGCGTATCAATCGTCTCACAATTAGGGATGCCGAAGACCGTGAAAAATGGAGAAGAAAAAGTAAAAAAGCGGATCTCGGGCTTTAAGGCGGACGCTCCGAATGCAACGGGGATTCACGCTAGGATAATGAAGATGATGCATTAGTATATTTATTATTGACTTGGTAGATCATGCTGAAATCATTCATCATCATATCATGCCCTCACAGAATCTTAGCGTGAAACGGTTAGCCTTGAGCTAATTGGGTTATGTAAAATAAGTGAGAGTTCCGACAGCTCACTTCTCTATCCCCTTTATCCCATCCTAATGTCATCCTCTTTATCCCATCCCTCCTATCCCCTTCACTTTACAGTATTATAGGTTAGCAACGCCTCGGCTTCACCCCTGGTGATGCAAACATCTATAGCGGATGGTAACCATTTTCCACTAGCTGGGATGTCTACCAGTTGGCCAGCTTCGCAATAAAAAAAACTGTCAATATAGCAGGTCCATATAGCACCATATTTAAATTACAATGTCAAAAAGAGTCTAAAGCGTTGGCCACGCAAGCTTTTCACAAGATCGTTATTGTGGTCTAACACGATATTTAAATAAAAATGAGTTAAGTTAATGTTGTATGTTTTATAATCTATAATATTATAAAATTCTAAACATGCCGTGTACATTGACGATATTTAAAAAAAAAACCCAACTGGAATAGACTATATAACGATGGAGAATATGATGCGTTTTTTTTAAATTTCTTGTCTGTTTGTTCAGGATTCACGTAAAAACTACTGAGCCGATTTCGATGCGGTTTTCGCTGATCGACAGCAAATTCTTAGACTTAAAATCTGCGCTACTTATTATCTCAGGAATCAAGAGGGATTTTTTCTGGGAATTATATAAAATGGCCAGATTGAAACAAAAATCGAATTCCAACAGGATTTTTCACTGATCGATAACAAATTTTATGTAACTAAATGTGTGATACTTTTTATCCCGGGAATATTCCCGGAAGCGGTTTGAAGTTTTTCGGGGGCATGAAAATTAGCTTATTGCGACACAGTTTTCACTAAAACGATTGCTTACATTCCTTTTTAAATGCTACTTTGTGTCCCGGGAATCCCGCGGGAATTTAGTTTCTTTATAATTATAATATGTTTTTATATTATATATGTAAAACACTGAATCAAGTTTTTATGTAAGTAAAATAAAGCTACTGGCTAGTACTAGTATTTAATATAATACATCGAAAAGCAAGTGCAATACCCCCACTTATAACCCCCACGTATAATGAACGAACCCGCAGAAATATGAATGTAACAATACAGTTCATATTTCTGCAGCATCTAGCGTATATATAACAAAAATCATATAAAATGAGCAGACGTCAAGAAGAGTAGTCAGTTAACAATGTTGCCCTTCAAACTTTAAATTAGTTTCTCGCTGTGAACTTTAAAAGCATGCATCGCTCTGCAACATTCTAGATACTAGTTTTATTTACTCGACTTGAGTTTCGAGAGCCAACTTATTTCGAGTCCGTATTATAGAGCAAGTGTAAGGCCTCGCACATACTAGAATATTTTTGTGCCCGAGGCGAGGCATACTAACTACATCCGATAGCTAAGAATATTGAATGTGAAAGACGACTAGTATTTTTCTTCTACGCCCTAGAAATTCGATGGCAATCGAACAATAAAAATGGTTGTAAAAAAATCGTAAATCTTCTTCTTCAATAAAAAAAAATCTTTAGAGGAAAATCGAAAAGATAAATATTAAAACTCGATTTTTGTACAGACCGACTGTAAGAAAAAAATATGTGCTTTAAATTATAAAATGTCTAAAAGAGAGGGAAAAATTACTTGTGGGGCCAATCAAGTAGAGTTTAGAATATTCATAGATATACATTTTTCACTGGACGATTGTTATTCCTAGTAATTTATTTCCATAAGATGCATTCTTTCCAACACGTTCAGAAATTGATAGAAAATAATAAAACTTACAGAAATAGTAATCATTACACTATTTGTTCTTAATTCAATATGTGTGTTTTTTTAGATGAATAAAGATTTGCTATTACTTATTAAGATTGCCAAGAATATTTTTGTTTTTATCAATCGTCAACGAAATAAGTCTCTAGGTTTGTAGAGTTCCTAATTACTAATGCTCCTTGTCCTGCTGCAATGTCGACGTCATTAATGCTTTTCAAAATATATATCTAACTTTAATATTGGAGTTAGCAATTTTGTTTATAAAATAACTTTTTAAAATAATTGTATTATTTTGCTTTGAAACGTTTTAAATTAAAACACAATCTGCTTTATTAATTAAATTATATACTAAGAAACTACTTAAATGTTACAGGATATTAAATTACTGTTTTACTTTTATTTTGCTTGACTTTTTAATACAAGATCTATTATTTAATTGACGACTCTAGTCTCAGTAAATACTTAGCTAGGTAGCTCAGTAGCCTACAAAATCTATGTGTCTCTTTTTTAGTCTACTTTTACACTATTAAATTTATTGACGGTTTTAGGGCCGCCTTAACTCTATAGCACAACGGAGTGCAAAAACAGCCTACGCCTTCCACTTTCTAATAAAAGAAAATAAACTTAGTAAAACGATATAAACAGTAAACAATAGGCGCTTAATTCTTTTTTCTGTGATTGAATTGAGATGATGTTAAGAATTTTTCAAAACAGACAGACTACTCGTGGTATGTATGTGTAGATATAAAGTGATCAGCTTGCAACCTCTAGATCTTTGCGGCCGGGTGCCACGCATCCCTTTCGACTCCGGGTAAAGATAGTCTTGTACTGTTTATAACCTAACTAGTTAGATTATAAGCTCGCGGTACTTATAATAATTTGCGCGGTTCTTATAACTATTTGCGCGGTTCTTATGATATGACCTATTATTTATATAACTTACGCTTAATTATAGAGAAATAGATATGCAGAAATTTAGTATGCAAGTGTGTATCTTCAAACACAGAACTAAAATTTATTGATCGATAAACGAGAATTGAACAATAGTGCGGTTCGCGTAAACCGGTCCTTGAATGGGCACGAACCAATTGAAATGGACGCTAAAATTCAACGTAGATGACATTTATTAGTGTCCGGGGTTTATTGAGGACACTACAATTTATGTCATATCACTGACTCTGGTTCACTAGTTTTATTAACACACAATCATTTGTATTTAACGTTATTATACGTGCTGTACTCAAATTTAGCTTATTGCTAGCATAATGGTTGGCGTTCTATTATGAAATTTTATTAGCAGCATTTTTATTTTGTTATATTAATTTGTAAACCAATTTATTGATGAGAGTCGAATTAAATCGATCGTATTAAATATTTAGCTACAAAAGTGTGTGTTTCTCTTACAAAAGGACCCACCTCAAACTCTAAGGGAACGGGTTCAAATCCTGGATGCACCACTTAGGTAGTTTTCTGTCCTACTGTGCATTTTGTTACAATTACCACGTGCTAACGGTGAAGGAAAACATCGAGATACAACCTGCACATCGAGAAAACCCTGCCAAAGAGCCTTGGACTAGCGTGGCGGATATACTGTCCGTTTCCCAATAGTGGGAGGCCCGAGCTCAGCAGTGGGACATTTATAGGCTGTTATAATATAGATAATGATGTTCTGTAAGATAACACTACGTCCTGTAATTGTTCTCAAAAATAAAACTAGATATAATTAAAATTAAAATAGCAGTGATTGTTTTTTTGTTAGGCCGATTTCTGATTCGTCAGTGCAGTAGCGTTGCGGTACATATACTCGATGTGTGTGTTGAAACAATCATAGCAAAATAGATGTTTGGTAAGTTTGCATTACCGAGTATACCGTTCCACAACGTTGCTGCACCAACAAATCAGAAAGCAGCCTCAGTTTTATTTTTTATTTCATCTAAGTTAGTAATAAAGATTAACTTATTGAATATTACTCTCCATAATTTTAAGTTGCGTAACATCAGATAAATATTTATTATAGTTGCCTAAATGTTACATACTGAACAAAATTCATCAACTACAGATATCAATACAATGCGAGTCTCAATTGATAGTTTGAATAGGGTCTCAGCTATCTAATGTATACCTAAATATGAAAATGAGATCGTCTGGATCTTTCTGTATTTGTTTATTTTTTAACTCTTAGCCCTGATTATAAAATGATTTTATAAAATCTATTTGAGGTTTTAATTTATTACTTTATCAATCGAAAATAAACATGTGCTACTTTATAATCTTGGAAAATATACAAGTTCAGATAATATGCGACCAACAGAGTCAAAGTTACCGCTGGCAAAATCACGTGCAATATACTGCATAATTATTTACAATCTAATCAGGAGAAAACTAATGGCTTATGTATAAAAATCAAAATATAATATGCATTAGGATAAGAATAATATCGTGAAAGGTGCTCAAAGCGAGAAAAAATAAAAGCGCGTCGAGAGGAAATTTCGCTTCAACGATATCCGAAGGAAATCACCCGCAGTAAGATAAAGCGCAGTCAGGTAAAAAAGGTAAACAAAAGGATCCTCACTTACCCGCATTATATTAAAATTAGAGATATCATTGTATCCCAGTTGGTCCGGTGCAGACGGACTGAGTTTCTTCTATACCCGGCTTCTTTAATGTCGGTTTTATAAATATTGCCTATAATAATACAGCAGGCGCTGTGTATTGTACCCATATATTAATGTTTATAAGTGCACTATTTATAATGTAATGCTTAATACAAAAATAATTTATTATTGTTATTAAGGAAATAATATAATTTTATGCGGCCGGGCGACCTGTCACAAGTATTTGCCCGTAGAGATAGCTATCACCCCTGGTCTACGGTATGCCAGCATGATAACCTTGAGTTCTGTTCCAACGTTAAAGGATAGGTACGAGTTTCCCTTTAGAGAGCGCCAGCACATTGATAGCACCTTTGATGCTACAAATGTTTACAGGCCATCGCCTGTAACCCCTTCCCATCAGGTAAGCTTGTCTGCTCAAATATAAAATAAAAAACGGAAATATGTGCGGACTAGGATGCGGATACTGAAAATCAGTGCTGTTTCGGAATAACTCGACGACCGATGCCAGCAAAGGCTGGTTTAGGAAAGTTCACCATCGGAATATAAGCCACAATCTTGGGGACACGTATGAATGCTGACAACATAGCAATTTGTAGCGATTTGCTAATAAGGCTATCAAGGGTCAAGTCAAGTTGCTTAAGTGGTATAATATTACCCTGGATGGGACGCCATCTCCTCCTTTTGCGAGTACGTTATTTTGCAAAGGAGGAGGCGGAGCGGGAGCGTGAGCACACGTCACAGGTCCGCTTCCGTCAAAGGAGGGCGCGTCGGCGCCGGAGGGCCAGTATAGACCTTCAGCCGCCGTAAGCGGGCAGCGCGGGTGAGTCCCCTTGGGGAATAGGGGTTCTCACTCACCTGCAAATGCCGTCGAGATGGGGGCGTGGCGTGTTCTGTGCACGCTTGCCTCTCCTCCCATGGGGCGAGTTACAGACTGCCCCACGTCTAGAGAGCTTGAAGATGCCGGGGGATAAAAGTAGTCCCCCGGCAGTGGAACAGGCCTCGCGAGACCCAGAGCTGCGGAGAGACTGGGTCATATACGCGTAGGCTTGGCATATGGCGAAGGACGAAACACCCGGGGCTTTTATTGTGTATCCCTATCTGGGGAGTGGCAATAGTATGGCACTAGTTCTGACTGGGCATGCTAGTGCCACCCCCGACCTGGCGAATTCCACACATGGGTCGCAAATATCCCCCCGGGCTTCTATGCTTGTTGCGGCTTAGTCCTCAAACGGATTTCCCCTGGTTAAAAAAAAAAGTGACCTAGGGGAAGGCCGGGCAAAGTGAATACCCCGGGCAAAGCGAATACTCCCCACTGCTCCTAAATTATTAGTTTTTCATTCAACACGCCACCACTGTTGGGTTTGGCCATCTTGGTATAGTACGAGGCAAACATCGAAGCGAGGAGCCGCGTTGCGTCCCGTCCGCGGAGTGGAGATTTGTGTTTTCGTAAATAAAAGATTGATTTTACTCGGTAAGTACATTGATCAATTCTCCTGTATTACTAGTTCTTGATTTTTAGGATAGTTCTAATTCGGTAGCATATCAAAATAGGTTTTTATGGTATATTTAACATAAAGTCAAAATTATTAGTTTTTGTATGAAATGTGTTAACCTCAAAACTTACCTAGTCGGGCAAAGTGAATAGGGCAAAGTGGATATGGTATCCACTTTGCCTGCCATTTCTCATTGGTGACTTATTATCTAAAAATGTCTTTTATTTGTTTCAGATGGTGAATAAATATAAAAAAAAACTAAGCAAGGGACATGTGATGAAAATGCTATGCAAACGGCTATTCATTTGTGCAAAGCTGGAGAATCAGTAAAAAGCACAGCAAAAAAGTATGGTTTGGCTTATGCAACCTTGTATAGGCATGTAAAAACCGGCATCGCTGCTTCAAAACTTGGTCGATTCCGTCCTGTTTTCTCTGAAGATCAGGAAATAGAGTTGGTGACATATCTCAAAGATATGGATTCTGTATTTTTTGGCTTGACTCGAGATGAATTCAAAAATTTAGCGTTCATCTACGTCAAGAAAAATAATTTGAACTACCCGAATAACTGGGACAAGTACGAAAAAGCTGGAGATGATTAGCTATCGTCATTTTTATCTCGTGACAGGCATGAAGTTGGACGTTTTATGGAAACCTTGAAGCTTTAACAGTAAAATACGAATCACAGTCGTTTCACTAGATATAGAGGGAGCATTCGACAGCGCATGGTGGCCAGCGATTAGGATACGTCTCGCTGAGGAAAACTGTCCAGGCAACATCCTGAGGATACTGGGCAGTTATCTCAGTAATAGAAGCATAAAGCTAAGATATGGTGGGGAGGAGGTGACGCGGTCAACGACCAAAGGCTGCGTACAGGGGTCAATCGGGGGGCCCATACTTTGGAATCTTCTATTGGACCCGCTGTTGAAGGGATTGCTCCAGCGAGGCGACTACTGCCAGGCGTTCGCCGATGACGTCATGCTGGTATTTGACGGAGTTACCGGACAGGAGATAGAGATGCGGGCTAACTCCACGCTCTTCTATGTTCAGGGTTGGGATGTCAAAAATAAACTTAAGTTCGCGCCGCACAAAACGTGCGCCATGGTCCTCACGAATAAACTAAAATTTGACACTCCAAGACTGAGCATGGGAGGCGTGGACATAGCCATGACTCCCGAAATCAAGATCCTAGGTTTGACGATAGATAAAAATTTAACGTTTAATACCCATACGCGGAATGTTTGTATGAAGGCGTTAAAATTGTATAAACAATTATCTCGCGCAGCAAAAGTCACCTGGGGTCTTGATCCCGAGATCATACGCACGATCTACACAGCGGTTCTGGAGCCAGTTGTCATGTACGCAGCGAGCGTCTGGGCTCCGGCCACCAGGAAGTTGGGCGTACGTAAGCAACTTAACATAGTACAGAGGAGCTTTGCTCAAAAACTATGTCGTGGATACCGCACGGTCTCGCTGAACTCGGCGCTGGTATTGGCTGGAGTACTCCCCCTTGATCTCAGAATACGCGAGGCTGCGGCCCTGTATGAGATCAAGAGGGGGGTACGCCAGCCGCCAGTGTTCGAGGAAAGCGAAATCGAAGCGAGAGTTGCTTACGTACGAACACCCCATCCGGCCGAGTGTATAGCGTTGGATTTCGCTTGCCTGGAAGACCAGAGGCAGGTGGATGCGCAACGTCTACAGACGGTGCGCATCTTCACGGATGGCAGCTTGATCGATCGGCAAGTCGGAGCCTCATTATCCTTTTGGGATAATGAGGCCGAGACAAAATGCCGGAAGCTCAAGCTGGCATCCTACTGCACGGTCTACCAGGCTGAAATGTTCGCTATACACGAGGCAACGGTCGAAATCCTGGGGAGCCCAGGAAGAAGCTTTGGCATTTACAGCGACAGCAGATCGGCATTGCAAGCGTTGTGTAATTGGGGCTCCGTCAACCCCCTAGCAGTCGACGCTCGGCGAAACATAGCAGCCAGCCGCAAGGAGGGTAAAGAGGTCAGTCTCTTCTGGTTGAAGGCCCACGTTGACATCAGGGAAAACGAGCGGGCGGACGAGTTGGCCAAGTCGGCCGCACTTTCTTTGAAAGTGCGACCGCACTATGACAAACTTCCGGTTTCATTCGCCAAACGGCAGATCCGTCTCGGAACCGTTGGCGAATGGAACCAGAGGTATTGTCAAGAGTCGACTGCGTCCGTCACCAAGCTCTTTTTCCCTGATGTTGCGAGGGCATTCAGGCAGAGGAGATTGATAAGGATATCGGGCGTGCACGCGCAACTGTTTACGGGGCACGGAGGGTTCTCCGAATACCTGAACCGGTTCGGGCTGAAGGAGAACCCTTCGTGCATTTGCGATGATAGCAGTCTAGAAACTGTGCCGCACTTGATCTTTTACTGTCCAGTGCACACCCGAGCGAGGAGCAACCTCGAGGTTAAAATAGGGACAGCCGTAAAATACGAGAACATGCATGAACTGATGGGCAAAAGACACTTAGATGATTTCATAAAATATTGCATTGAAATAGTTAGTATAGTAATAAAACGTAACAAAGATAAATAAATACATGTTGAATATATATTATAAAAATATATATAAGAAACTGTAAAATAAAAAGTAATAAAAACAGAAACCATAAAAAGTGTAAATATATAGCACAAATAAAAATAGAGATAGGAAAACATAATGTAAACAGAAAAAACAAAAAAGTAAAATTACAATATTAGCGTAAAAGTGGAAATAAGAATATGCCGATAACAATATAAGAAAATAGTGTAGAAGGAAACTAGAACTAATAATTGTAAGAATAACTAGTAAAAAGAATAAAAAGAAAATGTAACCTATAGAATATAAGACTAAATGTAATAGAAATAAGATGTAAATAATGCAGCCCATGGATGTAGCGGTTTACGGCCCACTGAAAACTTATTTTGAAAAGGAGGTAAATTTCTTCCAAAAATCGCACCCAGGACGCATTATAAATCAATACGATGTAGCCAGACTTTTATCACCAGCTTTTCTGAAAAGTGCAGTAGCTCAAAATGCAGTTCATGGATTTCAAAGACTTGGTATTTGGCCATTGAATAAATATGCTTTTGATGACGAAGATTACGAACCAGCCGCTGTGATTGTAGGCACGTCTGATATGAATATTGGCACAGAAAGTACAAACTCACTAGAAACGATCGATATTCCCAGACCTTTTGCAGAAACTTCTTCAACTCCTTCACCTTCACTTCTTCAAGAACAGATTCCATCAATGTATTGGTGTTCAGGATGTGCACCTGAACCAGAACCTGGATGTTCTCGAATTGTCTCCGCTTTTGGGCCAGATGTAGCTGCTCAGAGAGGTGACATAGTGGTCCCAGAGACTGAAGTAAATATTCGACAAAATACTAGTCGTCACGACTCACCTGATCCGAAACCGGGATGCTCAGCCTCCCACTGCAGTCCCTTGGTGTTAAGACCTATTCCAAATCCTGCCAAACCAATGACCACGCGTAAACGGAAATTACAAAAATCGAAAATATTAACCAGTACCCCGATCAAGGAAGATCAGAAAGAGAAATATGAGAAAAATAAAGTTAAGAATGTTACTAAAACACTGAATGATAAGTCAAAAAATGTTCCTAAGAAGACTAATACAAAGACTGACAAAGACAAAAAAACTGCTAAAAAGGTTAAACAGCTAAAGAAAATAAAAGAATTTAAGGATATTTTATGCTTTTTTTTGCGGTGAAATATATATAGAAGAAGACGGTAAACCAATTGAAAATTGGATTCAATGTGACATTTGTCAACAATGGTGTCACGAAGATTGTTCTGCTTTTGATGGCACTCAAGGGTATACCTGTGACAATTGCCAATCTTAATTTTCTAATTTTATGGTCAACATAAGTTTTTTTTTCAGTTTATCAAAGTTATTTCTATGTTTTCAGAGATTGAATATGGGTATTCACTTTGCCCGAGTACTGTGTTCGCTTTACCCGGGGTACCGGGCAAAGCGAATAATTTCGTACATTTTTAAATTTTAATTGCAGTTGATTATTGTTTAAATATTAATGGTAACTGATGTTCGTATTTGTGAGAGCAATAAATAAAGACTAGTTTGTGATAATTATTTTGTTTTTGTATTGTATACCTTTTCTGCTATAACCTTAAATACCTTAAGGTATCCACTTTGTCCGGCCTTCCCCTAAGTGATATGCGAACAGCCACAGCACATTGTGAATAGAAATATTTTTTTATAAACTTACTCACTTGCAGGCAGTCGGAAGACTGGCCACACTTTAGCTAGCCGCATAGAGTCTATGAGACCTAAGTAAATACAGTACCTAGTTATAAAAATATCAGCTATAACGAACCTGAACAGACAGACGAATGGGCATGGCAGTTTTGTAAAGTTCCGTTTTTACTAAAATGCTGACAAAACAAGAACCAATAAGTTCAATCGCTGTTATTTAAAGCTAATGGTCTATTTTACGACTCTGAATATGGCAATGAGCCGTTCGTCTACTTCACCAGGTATATACATAATAATATATTCGAAAAGGACCCACGGGTTGTTTCATTTGTTGGTTTCGTTGTATCGCTTCATGATGTCATCAGGTCAGACCGTTCCTTAAATAACCTTGTCCAGCTCCCAAAGGAGGTCAACATTTTAACAAAAAATATATATTGTTTTTATTTTCCATTACACAATAATATAGGTACCACTGTTGACTACATAGGACGTACCTAAATGGAGGGCCTTTGAATATATTTATAAATTGTCAGAACTTACTTACGAAAAATCTGTATTAAGAAAGCTCAACAATAAAATAACGAATGTCTCACATAAAGGTTTTGATTTTATATAAATACATTTCTATATTTGTTAAATAATGTTAAAGCAATTGATTATTAAAATGTACTATAATATAAATAAAACTATACTATAAATTAATCTCGAGGAAATATATACATACACTAACACACTTATTCATAAAGAATATTTTCTTAAGTTTTCGCGACTTGTATACATAATAAAACTACGTTTTAACGGTTTTAAGCGCGGTAATTTATTTGATTTTTGTTTTTCCAACGTGTCGGCCAGTTTTCAGTGGCCGTGATCACGGAAGACAAAGATGTCAAGTGTCAACGAGTATTGTTAAAGTTTTATTTAGCCTACCGCCAACTTGGTAATTTTAATTATTTCTTTTTAATTTTGTTTATGGTTATTATATACTCTATGGGAACGTAATCTAATTTACTACCGCTTTGCAACATGTTATGGCTTAAAGAGAAGAAGCGGTGGACGAAACTCTTCAGCAAACATGCCTAGCTGTATTAAATTTTATATAATATTAAAATGGGTGGAAGGAAAATTAAAAGAAATTATCAGTCAAGTTGGTTTGTGTTCCGTTGCATGCAGAAAGAGCTCACAGTGTCTTGAGATCTGGTAGCTGGTTTTTGCTGGGTTTCGGTCTTAATAGTTTTGATGATCGGATCCCAATTCTGAGACCTGTGAAATGCAATATCCCACTCCAGCATGCAGGTGTCTACAAGCTCGATTGTGAGTGTGGATTGTCATATATTGGGTAAACAAAGAGGAGCATAAAAACACGGGTAAAATAACACATTGCTGATGAAGGATGAGCCCCGATAGGCTTGGAGGAGCGAGATGGCATGCTCTTACGTCTTAAAGGAAGATCTTCCAGCGAGGCTAATGTTATTCCTCGCAGGCCTAGGCCCTTCTGTTATAGTTGAAAATTTGTATATATTCTTTATATGTTTCGGGAAACGTTTGTGACATCAATTATTACACAGCGCCATCTATTGGCTTGTAAGTGTTCCACTACACTGACATGAAACACACAAGGTCTACGAAGTCTGCGATCAGTGAACACACGCTGGATAAACCCAACCACTACATCAGATTCGATAACCCACAAATCCTTGCGAAAGAGAATCGTTTCATACCTAGAATGATGCGTAAAGCTATTGAAATAAAAAAAACATCCAAATTTTAATAGAGATGTTTGGCAAGTACCACCTGTTTGGGATCCGATCATCAAAAACTATTAAGGCCCAAACCCAGCTAAAACCAGCTGCCAGACCTCAAGACACTGTGAGCTCTTTCTGCGTGCAACGGAACACAAACCAACTTGACTGATATTTTTTTTTTTTCTTCCACCCATTTTAATATTATATAAAATTAGTTATTAGCTAGGCATGTTTGCTGAAGAGTGTCTTGCGCCGCTTCGTCTCTTCAAGCCATAACATGTTGCGAAGCGGTAGTAAATTAGATTAGGCTCCCATAGAGTAAATAATAATCATAAAAAAAATTAAAACTAACTAATTAAAACTAACAAGTTGGCGGTAGGCTAAATAAAACTTTAACAATACTCGTAGACACTCGACATCTTTGTCTTCCGTGATCACGGCCACTGAAAAGTGGCCGAAACGTCGGAAAAAACCAAAATCAAATAAATTACCGCGCTTAAAACCGTTAAAACGCAGTTTTATTATTTATTCATAAAGAGTTAGACTAATTTTGAATGCTCCTGTATGGTTCTTAAAGAAGCGTTCAAACTTACTCTAATTCTCTATGAATAAGTCCGTAAAAAGAAAAGAACACAATATACACTATAATTGGTCCAGCCTGACTAGAGAAGTATATAAAAATTAAATATTTTTTTCTATATATATAACAATACTTGAGATTTTTTTATTATATGAAACCTTGTCTCATTGATGGACTCTGTGGTTGAGCAGGCTAAGTCTTAGCCGGCCTAACTCTCTGGAATGCTCCGAGTTCGAGTCCTGGCATGGTAAATTTTGGGAACGACATTTCTGTTATTTATCGTCTGGTTCTCTGGGATCGGCCCAGAGTGATCCGGTGTATATATATTATTATCTATAACACAAGAGCAACTTACTTAGCTTGGGGATACACAATGTGTTTATTTGTCTCTCGTTTATTATTATTAATATTTTTATGCTTTAGACCAGAGGTGGTAGCCATCCAGTCGGGCAAATGCCCTACCACCTGGCTGTGGGTTCTGTGCGCCCGGTCGCAGGAAATTTTATTCTTTCTCCGTTCCTGCACGAATAAAGATTTTTCTAAATGAAAATATTGTTTTTTTGTGAAATATTTGTAATATCAGCTCAGATATATAGCACTTATGTATTGTCAGTTTTATTTAAAAATTTTCATTGTTTTGATCAGTGATCCGTGATTCCCCATCACTCTTTTTTAATTGGACTTACAAGCAATTACTGAATGTAATTTATTTAAAGAACAAGCGAAAATTGGCCCATCCCTGCGAGATTATAATAATAATAAACCTGCGCGTGGATTATATTCTTTTTTTCGTTCTAGATATTTTGAATTGTACATGAAACCGGATAAGGTCCGTGTTCATATCGTTAAAAATAGACGCGTGACTTCGATACTCCTACTGATTTATGCACGATACCGCAGGAGTGAATGTGTGATTGACATTGTGTGACAATAGCACTATTCGACGAGGAAATAGCTACTTTTCCTCTTACTATTTTTTACCATGAAACGGGACGCATTTTCTTGTTGTATAAAAAGTTGCGTTTTAAGTTTAGAACATTTCCAAATTTATAAAATTAGTGTAAGAGCTCAGTTTGATTAATTTAATCTGAATTATGAATTTTTTAACAACAACAAAATCGACTTCAAACTAAAAAGCAAAAATTAGATATTTTCTACAACATGTTGAAGTTGGTGCCAAGTAAAACAAAAAACAACAATACATTTACAAAGAGCTTTTTCAAAAAGGTTTTTAAATACAAGCTTTTGAGATCCTGAATATTATGTAGCAGCAGAGTGCTAGCCAAGACAACTAAAACGAGCCCAAACACGACGGGTCTATCTTCTTTAGTACAGGGGTTCCATGGCCACCTTCCGACTCCATCATCAGATCAACTTCATGGTACCATGTTATTGCATTGTCACGTGATATACATACGTGTGCAAAATATCAGCTCAATCGGAAACCGGGAAGTTGGTCAAATTTAACTTGCAAGATTCTACCCGAACTTACATACATACATCCATTGCAAGTTAAATAAAAGCTTGTAAAATATAGTAATTTTTATGTTTTACTTCGCACAAACTTCAGGATGTTGTAGAAAATATTATTTTCTTGCTTTTTAGTTAGAAGTCGGTTATACTTTTGTTAAAATATATTTTCAACTTTTTAGGTGCGCGAAGACTTGAATAACTTTAGAAATAATATATTAAGCGCCTGTTAAAATTGTACTACTGGCACGCGTATACAAATTTGCTTTTCGATGAATGTAGGCACCCGTCAACAAGAGTTGCTTCCGATTTCCATGGGATCCACTCATCAGATACTGATTTGGTGACAATGGGACCACCTCAGGAGTACGGTCTATCGTAAAAAATACGTTTGAAAATCGGTCCAAAATTCAACGTAGCAAACATACAAAAAATTTACATTCGAATTGAGAACCTTCTCTTTTTTTAAGTCAGTTAAACTTGTGATTAGTGAAAATAGTACAAGTACTCATCATTTCTCTCTACATACGTTTCGCATGTTAACACTTGATATAATTTCTTTGGTTCGCTGTTTTACGTTCTGTATTCCTGTTTGCATTCTGTTACAACAGTGACATAAAATAAAAGTGGTTCCATTTTCTCTTTGAATGGAAGCGTATTTATGTGTACCTACTTTAGATATTTTATAAAGCAAAACATCTTGTTTCGTAGCATTCGTTGTAGGAAACGAAATGTATTTACGCTTTTACACCGCGTGTATGTGATCCGTAGGGATATTCCCTTTTTATTTAGTTACGAAGATCCTTTTAGCTTGATAAATGTAATTTCAGTATGATTTTATCATTTATAGTGGTGTGTACTATGGATTATATTTGAGTCTATCTGAGATGACAATATATACAAAGAAATATCTGTACATATTTTTTGACAAGCAAGTTGCTAGGTGGTCTAACTAATGATAATTATATGCTCCCGGCGGTCGTTCTATGTTTATGCAATATGACAGGGTAATAATGTACGATTTTCATACAAAATTAGTTTAAATGCATCATGCAGCGTCTTTTGTAACTAATCTAGAGACGCTATTAAAATGGTGTGGACTATGTTATTGTTCGTGGGCTTTACAAATATTGTTTAAAATTATGCGCTTGTCCTTTTTTACTACCGAACTACTCAACATTCTTTGAGCTACGACGCTCGTTTGCACAACGGTTTTTAAGGAAGTTTCCCTTACGTACCGTAGAGATTTCAACTGAGCTTACACCCAAAGTTTTCTAAGAGAAATAATATATACGTTATATAAAAAGAGTAGAGTTTTCTCCGCGGTGGAACGCAGGGGCTCCGGGTTCGATTCCTGGCATGGTAAGTTTCGTAAACGAACTTTCCGTTATTTACTGTGGTCTGGTGTATGGGATCGGCCCCACAGTGGTCCGTTATATATACCCATTACACAAGCGTAACTTGCTGCGTAAGTTTGGGGTTATACAATGTATATGTTTGTCTGCCGATTATTTATTATCTATTAATATTTAACACAGGTTACATTGTATTAAAATTTTATGTTAGTGTTATTTGCCCCCGGAAGATTCACGCCATTTTATATCGCAAAGTATCCCGTCTTCCGGGATGAAAAGTATCTATGTCGATTTTTGGTATTAAAATTACATATTATGTATATGTACAAAATTACAGCAAAACCGATTCAGTACGCCAATTTTTCGCCGGTTTTTCCGTGAAAAAGTAGTAGCCTGTGTATCAAATCTCGGCTATCATCTGTAAACTACAAAAATGACCAAAATGACAAATCATAAAAAACAAAACCTATCCAACTTTCTGGAATAACATTTACATAAATCTATCTCAAAATCTATCTCTTTTTCTGCATGAAAGTAACCTATGTCCATCCTCGGCATCGAATATACCTACCTAGTCTTGCCATAAATATTGTAACAAAGAATTATTATTTTTTCTATTGTAAATAACATTTATAAGCTTTACAGTGTATTAGTTTAATACATAAATATAAAACAATTTAAAATATAAAAAGCTTATTCGTAGTGGTCTCCACTGACTGCAATACAGTCCTTTAAACGTTGAGGCAAGTTATGAATAGAAGCACGCACTCTTTCCATGGGAAAATTCTTCACTGCCAATCGTATGGATTGTTTTAGGGACTCCAAATTATCATGGCGTTTAGAGCAAGCCATATTCTCTAAAACTGACCATAAATCATATTCCAGCGGATTAAGATCGGGACTAGACGATGGCCATTCTTCAGCTCTAATGAAGTCCGAAACGTTCTTTTCCAACCAAGGCTGCGTGGACCGAGCTTTATGACCCGGCGCCGAGTCTTGCTGAAAGGACCATTCTTGGTTATTGAACATGGTGTTGTTAAGGGGCTTAAATAACTTCTCAAGAATGGTATCTTGATACACTTGCGCCGATGTTTTGATACCTTTTTCACAAAAATATGGCTCAGTCACTCCTTCATAGCTAACACCCCACCAAACCATCACTGAAGACGGATAATGCCCACGTTGCACTCTGTCGACTAATTGAGAGACTTCCTTAGAGCTTTGAGCATAAATACGGTCATTTTGTTTGTTAAAAACTTGCTCAATTGTAAAAATTTTCTCATCCGTAAACAAAAATTTTCTGTGACCTCCTTTTGCGTACCGCTTCAGTAGTTGTTTCGATTTTACCACCCTATTCTTTTTTAAATTATGAGTTAAGAATTGACTAATGCATCTCTTATAGGCTGCAAGTCCTAAGTCATCAAGTCAGTTTCGGACAGGATTTCTTCGAATTCTTTCCCTTTTTTTTATTGCAGGAGATTTGCATTTGGCTCCATACCTACTTTGTGTAATGCAATCACAGCGAATCGGTTCTCTTTCACGCCCCACTCCATTTTAATATCGCAAAATGTTGTTTTTTTTTTTTTTTTTTTTTTATTGCAGGAGTTCAGCATGATGGATATACAAACTTTTTGTATATGGTAAATTTGAATTTAATATTGGAATGCGTGGCTGTCTTAAGTTGTTTCTGCCACCATTGAAGTAACACTCGAAAATATATCTCGTAACAACGTAGACCTTTCGTGGATTTATTAATCGCGACTTCTTAGCCCCCAACATTGGTTATGGGCCCAGGCAGCGCAAATCCATAGCGCTGTTATATTAACACAAAGAATTCGGATCGGAAAATATTCAAAAGCAGTATAATTAATTGCGAAAAGGTGCAGAACGATGAGCAGTATGTCGATGCGAATCGAGCCCTTGGGCAAGGACAATTACGACAGCTGGAGAATTCAGGTACAGGCTCTATTAATTAAAAACAATGAGTGGAAGTACGTAAGTGGCAAAGTTCTTAGACCAGCTGAGATTAATGAAGCTGAACGCTGGGTGGAAGAGGACGAAAAAGCCAAAGCCGATCTGATTCTTTCGATGAGTGGAAGCGAACTTCGTCATATTAGAGGTTGTAAAACTTCCAGAGATGTTTGGCTGAAATTAGAGTCAGTATACGCATCGAAGGGACCCGCTAAGAAGGCTACACTTTTAAAACGTTTAATCCTGCACAAAATGTCGGAGACAGGAAATGTTAGAGAACATTTGGATACTTTTTTCGACGCTGTGGACAAGCTTGCAGAGATGGGTATAAGTATCAACGAAGATTTAGTATCTATTATGTTGTTATACAGTTTGCCCGGAAATTTCGAAAGCTTTAGATGTGCGATTGAATCGAGAGACGAGTTGCCGAAACCAGAGGCCTTGAAAATTAAAATACTCGAAGAGCGTGAATCCAGAGATGCAAATAAAAATCGGGATGAAGATGTTCTGTACACAAATACGAGAAAGTATTTTAAGAAGAGTAAGAAAGGCGTAAAGAACAAAAGTACAGTTCGAGATAAAACTGAAAAGAGAGGAACTGAAAAGAAAGAAGGTTTTAGATTCAAATGTTACAAATGTCACGAACGCGGACATAAAGCATCAGACTGCAAAATTAAAATAGGTGGAAAAGCTCAGAAAGCAGAAGAAACACTTTGTATTAATAATATTCTAACCACTTTTAATGTTTTAGATGTAGAAGTTTCTAATGCTGTAAATGTTCAAAAACATGACTGGATTTTGGACAGTGGGTGCACGTCTCACCTTTGTAATGATGTGAGTAAGTTCGGGGACACTTTAAAAATGACTAGCGGAGAACTAAATTTAGCGACGCATGTAAGTACTGACATAAAAGGTAAGGGTACTGTAAGGTTGTCGGCATGGAGCGAACACTCGAGGGATTTATTTGAACTACGCGATACTTTGTTTGTTCCTAATTTAAGGACGAATTTAATTTCAGTAGCCAAAATAACAAATAACGGTTATAATGTTACGTTTAATAACGATGTAGCTCAGGTTATTGATAAGAACGGTGAAATTAAATTGACGGCATATCGTAGAGGTAATTTATATTGTTTAAATAGCCCCGAATATATATTTGCTTTGAGTGATTCGAATGCTGATGTACGTTGTTGGCACGAGCGATTAGGACATTTGAATGGTAAAGATGTTGCTAAGCTTTTAGATAAATTAGGTGCTAAGTTTGATGTGACCGAAGTACGAAACTTACGTGATTGCGATATTTGTGCTAAAGGAAAAATGACCGCGTTACCTTTTTCTGATTCCCATAGTCCTTGTACTGAAAAATTACAAATAGTCTATTCTGATATTGTAGGACCTATGAGATGTGAATCTATAGGTGGAGCAAAATATTTTATAACTTTTATCGACGATTGTACACGTTGGTGTGAAGTTTATTTTCTAAGTGCGAAAAATAAAGCCTTAGAAGCCTTTAAGGTGTATAAAAGTCACGTTGAGAACATGACGGGACTTAAGATTAAATATCTCCAAACCGACAATGGAGGAGAATATTGTAACTCGGAATTTGTTCGATTTTTGAAACAAGCAGGCATACAGCGAAGACTAACTGTACCTCGAACACCGCAGCAGAACGGAATAGCAGAACGAATGAACCGGACCTTGGTGGAAATGGCAAGGTGTATGCTATTGAGTTCTGATCTTTCCTCAGGTTTTTGGGCCGAAGCGGTAGATACTGCATGTTACGTCAGAAACCGTTGTCCTACTAGAAGTCTACAGGGTGAAATTCCTTATGAAAAATGGCGAAACAAATCGGTGAAAATTGCATATTTTCGAAGATTTGGAACTAAGGTACACATTCTAGATAATTATCCAAACAAAGATAAATTCGCAGCAAGAGGTATTGCTGGTAACTTTGTTGGATACCCGAAGGACGCCAAGGGATATCGTGTGTGGATTCCTGAGCGAAGGCAGTTCATGATTGCGAGAGATGTGAAATTTCACGAAAGTCTAAACACACGAAAGGACATCTCGAAGCAAGAGCCGAGCCTATTAAACATTATGAAAGGCGGCGATCAGGATTTCATAGAAATAGACTTTACAAAATCGAATGTTCCAGTTGAAGAACGTAGACATGAAGCAGAAGAGGTTGACAATATGCAAGACATATGGAGTGAATGTCAAGAATATCCTGCAGAGTGTGACAAAGATGTGTCTTTATCTAGACGATTACAAGTGGAACAACAAGCCGAAGAAACAAGGCATGACACACTTGATCAGCTAAGGATGACGACGAGAGCTCCTGGTAGACCTAGAATATTACGCACAGGAAGCGTAGGCCGACCGAAGAAGATCTATCAAACAAGGGTAGTTGAGCGATCTGTAACTTCTACTGATGCAAATGAGGTTGAAGATTTTGCTGGTTCAACTGAGATCACCTTGAAGAATGCTTTGAAAAGTAAGGATAAACCTGATTGGGAGGAAGCCATATTATCTGAAATTAGAAGTTTAGTTCAGAAAGGTACATGGGAGATAGTAAAGAGACCGAAGAACAGGAACATCATAGGCTGCCGTTATGTGTTGACGACAAAGCAGAACGTCGACAAGACTTTAAAGAAGAAAGCGAGACTTGTAGCACAAGGTTTCAGCCAGCGATATGGGGTCGACTATGAGAAGACCTTTGCACCTGTTGCTAGATTAGACACCGTCAGATTGTTAATGGCTCTCGCAGTTGAATTGGACTTGGAAATTCACCAATTAGATATAAACACTGCTTATTTAAATGGGTCCTTGGATGAAGAGATTTACATAGAGATACCAGAACTATTAAGAGAAAGTTTAATTAAGCTTATGAATCGTGAGGGAGAAGATCCAATAGTCAAAAAGCGTGCGCAAATCATGCTGAATAAATTGGATAGTGGTTGCGATTCATGCTTATTGCGGAAATCATTGTATGGTTTGAAGCAAGCTGGACGTCAATGGAATCTCAAACTCAACAAAAAGTTGATCGCTATGGGATTGAAGCAAAGTCTGAACGAGCCATGTTTATACTTTAAACAAAGTGCAAATAGCCATTTGTTTGTATTGGTTTACGTAGACGATATTTTGGTGGCAAGTCAAGAAAGAGGTTTAATTATTAAGTTTAAAGATGAGCTGTCAAGGGAGTTCGAATTAAAAGATTTTGGTCAGGCAAAATATATTTTAGGAATAGACATACGAAGAAATAATAATGACAATGTCATTATTTTGTCACAACAAAGTTATATTGACGATTTATTGAAACGTTTTTCAATGGATAATTGCAATAAATGTGCAACGCCGATGGAAATTAATTCCAAACATAAACCAGAAGAAAAATGCGATGACGACGAAAGCGATACAAATTGGCCGTATCGAGAATTGATAGGTTGTTTGAATTACCTAAGCAATGCAACTAGACCAGATATTGCTAATGCGGTGAGTAAGCTAAGCCAAAAAGTCACGAATCCTGAAAAATCTGATTGGAAATCTGCAAAACGTGTATTACGTTACCTGAAAGGGACCATACAACGTAGTCTCGTATACAAGAAGACTAGTAATTGTATACAGGGTTTTTCGGACGCAGATTGGGGGAATTGTTTACTAGACAGACGATCTTATTCGGGTTATGCATTTATTTTAGGTGGTGCGTGTATATCCTGGCAGTCTAGGAAACAACGTAGCGTGGCGACATCGACTTGTGAGGCAGAGTACGTCAGCCTGTCTGAAAGTATGAAGGAGGCAGTGTATCTAAATAGTCTGATGAAGGAAGTAGGGCTCATGAGGTATGCTCGAGTGATTGTTCATGCCGATAACCAAGGGGCTATGTTTTTAGCTCAAGACCCAATGTTTCATGCGCGTAGCAAGCAAATTGATATTCGATATCACTACATTAGGGAGGTTTTAAGGGATACGAATGACATTGTGTTGAAACATGTGCCCACTGAATCCATGTTGGCAGACGTGCTTACTAAGCCATTAGCTAGTGTTAAACACTACAAGTGTTTAGATGGTTTAGGTATTAAGTTGAGTTAATTTGTCTTCTGGATATTTTATGTAATTAAATTAAAATTTATAGGGGCGTGATGGATATACAAACTTTTTGTATATGGTAAATTTGAATTTAATATTGGAATGCGTGGCTGTCTTAAGTTGTTTCTGCCACCATTGAAGTAACACTCGAAAATATATCTCGTAACAACGTAGACCTTTCGTGGATTTATTAATCGCGACTTCTTAGCCCCCAACTGCCAGAACACAACTCAAGGTTGTTATGGCGACATACTTTAGACCAGGGGTGGTAGCCATCCAGTCAGGCAAATGCCCTACCACCTGGCTGTGGGTTGTTTGGTCGCCTCTTACGACAGGCCGCCCGACCGCAGGAAATTGTATTCTTTCTCCGTTCCTGCACAGATAAAAAGTATTGGCATGTATTGTACAATGTATTGGCGCCAAAATGAGAAAACACAATGAACAATCATATAAAAATGACAAATTCCAAATTAAAATGCAATATTTTGTTTCTTATTAATTGTTACAGTATTTATGGCCAGACTAAGTATATATATATATATATATATATATATACACACACACACACACACACAAACATGTATATATATATATATATATATATATATATATATATATATATATATGTATATGTGTGTGTATGTATGTATGTATATATAAATATTGAGTTTCAGTCTAATTGATCTATAGTTTTTCCTTGAAAGCGTAACAGACAGACAGAGTTACTTTCGCAATTATAATATTAAATATAAAGAACACAAAGAACGTATCCGAGTACGGCAGCATAATTGTAACACCTCTGGTCTAGTCAACGGTAACCACTTTCCATCAGTTGGGCCGTTACACTGTCCACTGTTTACTCCAGCAATAAGAAAAACTAAACAAATATGTGGTTTAATATATATGAGTTCCTCACGATGTAATCATCTTTTGAGCAGCAAGTGCCCAAAACGTGGAAGCGCGCCTATTAATCTTGTAGCCAATTACAAAGGCGATTTTATTTGTGCTAATGAGCATATAATAGGCTCTTAATTAATTATCGTGGTACGTATTTAATTAACATGTCGTCTCCAGCGAGGAATCATTTTAATTGTCTCGTACAAAATTAGTACATTATATTAGAAATGTCAAAATCTGAAATTATTTGTAAACAGTCTTAATATTTGAGACAATTATTTTTTGAATAAATAATCAATTAGAGACATTTCAGCTGCTCCAGCGTGTTTGTTATAGAAAATTTAACTAAAGGCGTCTAAAGGTGTGGCAGCTGGGTTAGTTTAAAAGATTAACGCCGTGTGACAAAGATATGGCAATTAAATTTTGTTGACGTTAAATATTGACAGATAACGTTTGTATATACATTAATAAGGCTACGCATTAACAACGGTATTTTATAAGATGCATTCAGCCACAGCCGCAGATGCACTAACGCAGACGAAGCCCCAGCATTGTAGATAAAAGTCTGCCTTTTGCAGTAATTCTATTCTACGCTATTATATTATGTATATATACAACATTTAACTAAGTGTTAGATATAACTGAACTATTTCGAAGTGAAATATTCACCCACGAATAATTCGATCCAGTTGTGCTAAAACTAATCAATCCTACAAATTATTAAAAAATATAGTTATTGATACCATACTGGTCAGAATATTATACATTTCTCAGTAAAATCAATTCAAGGACCATTTACATTTGGCATAAAAATGTGTGTATGAACTACACATATATAAACTAGATCCAATTTCTCGATTTATTTATTTTGGCCAAAACATACTAATTTGTTTTTAATCATAGGCAATCCTAAATAAATTCCGGAATTTGAATATGTATGAAATTATACCTTTGAAGTAAACCGCACGAAATATAATATTAGGCCTTTAGATATGAAATTGGCGTTTTGTAAGGTGGGAACATAAAGTCGATTTTTAAAAAAATATAATATATTTATTTAATCAAAGTATGTACTATTGCTATGCACTTCTGCCATCTCATAGGTAGTTCATTGATCTCTTTAGTAAAAAAAAACATTCGGACGGGAATCAATAAAATCTTTGAAGGCGCTTTGGACTGCCCCATCGGAGTTGAATTTTTTACCTTGCAAGAAGTTATCGGAATTTCGTAAAAAATTGTAATCTGTTGGAGCAAGGTCCGGGGAGTACGGTGGATGTCTTAGACATTCCAATTGAAGCTCCTCTAATTTGGTAGCCGTCTGTTGTGCAGTGTGCGGTCTAGCGTTGTCCTGAAGCAGCAGTGGCCTAGAGCGATTGACCAGCCTCGGTTGTTTAGCAGCTAGCTTTTCCATCATGGTTTGCAGTTGCTGACAATAGACATCCGCCGTAATCGTCTGGCCAGATTTAAGAAAGCTGTAGTGAACGACACCGGCACTAGTCCACCAAACGCTCACAAGTAATTTTTTTTGAGTCAATTTTCGCTTGGGGCAGGATTTGGCTGGTTCGCCAGGGTTCAGCCATTGCGATGAGCATTTCCGATTATCGTACAGGATCCACTTTTCATCACAGGTAATGATTCGATCTAAAATCCCTTCATTATTGTGCCGGTTGAGTAATCTAACGCAGCAGTCGACGCGTGTTTGTTGGTTTGCTGCACTCAATTCATGAGGTATCCACCTTTCAAGCTTTTTCACCTTCCCAATTTGCTTCAAGTGGATTAAAACAGTTTTATCACTAACACCGCAGCCTGCAGCTATCTCGGACGTGGTTTGCGATGGATCCGCTTCCACAATAGCCTTCAATTCTGCATTATCAACTTTGGTCTCCGGCCGTCCACGGGGCTTGTTCTGCAGGTCGAAATTTCCAGAACGAAAACGTTGGAACCAAAAACGCACTGTGTTTTCTTTTGCGACACCGCCGCCATACACATAATTAATCCTTCGAGCCGTTTCGGCAGCACTGGTGCCACGATGGAACTCGTACTCGTAAATAATGCGATATTTCAAGTTTTCCATTTTGTAAACTGAGTGACGCAAAGAAAAAACCAAAAGAGGAAAAAACAAATGAATTACGGTTTTCAAAACACAAAAGCATAAGTAAATAGCTGTATAAATTTGAAATTGGAATTCCTAACCAAAGAGGAGATATTTGAGATCAAAGTGGCCAGTACGACAAAACGCCAACTTCATATGTAAGGACCTAATACATTCACGATATTTTAAATTCGCTTATTTAAATATCAGTAATAAGAACACACACTAAACATTATTTTGCTTTTTTTGCGATATAATAATAATAATAATCGGCAGACAAACACACATATTGTATATCCCCAAATTAAGCAAGTCTTAGTTACGCTTGTGTTATGGGTAATATACGACGTACTACTCTGGGGCCGATCCCAGGAACCCAGACCATAGTAAATAACGGAGAGAATACGTTTCCGAAATTTACTATACCAGGAATCGAACCCGGAGCCTCTGCGTTGCAGTGAGGTAGGCCGGCAAAGCTTAGTCCGCTCAACCACAGAGGCCGTCCGATATCAATGTAGTTAGTAAGTACATTTTTAATAACCTGGTATAATTGTATCAATTTTGTGCGACAAGTGACAACGTATTTCTTAATTTGTTCTAAATGATCTAAAGGTTAGAAATATTTACGCTTAAGGGGTTAATTTTGGTTGACTGATAATTTCTTAAAGATACAATATGTATATTGTAATCGACAGCAAGTGGTAATTATAAAAAATGCATATTACGTATTGCATATATCCAGAGTTCACACACGTGCAGTGCACGATAGGGCGTCCCCCGCAGGCGACGCTCACCGATGCGCCCCCGTCGGTGTGAACTCTCGCGCATGCGGCGAAGGGGGCCGCCACCCTTCACGCAGCGCCAAACCTGGCGGGTCGAGAGGAGCAGAGTGCCGTATAGGCACGTTGAATGTGAGAGGTGGAATGAAAGATAAGATGGACGAAATGATTGATATAATGAATGAGAGAAGCCTGGATGCCTTATGTCTGACAGAGACAAAGCGGAAGGGGTGCGACATCGATGACCTCCCCGGTGGCATGCTTGCTCTGTGGTCCGGCGTGGACCTGGACGAGCGTGCAAGTGGGGGGGTAGGCGTCGTACTCTCAACCCGCTTTGTGTCTGGAGTAAAAGACTATTGTCTGGTGAACCCGAGACTTCTCTGGGTCCGTCTAAAACTGGGGATTACGCGAGTTTTTCTGGTCGCAGCTTATGCTCCCGTAAGCTCAGCGGATCCCCAAGAACTCGAGAAGTTTTGGGAGTCTGTGAGAGAAATTCTGGATCTGGCTGAAGGGAATGAAAGAATAATTATGTGTGGTGATCTTAATGGCTGGGTGGGCACCAAACGAGACGGCCTTGAGGCTGTCCTTGGACCCTATGGTGACAAGAGAGTGAACGATGCTGGTAGGCCAATCATAGACGTATGCATGGAAAGAAACTTGCTTGTGTCGAACACCTTATTCCATCATAAGGATATTCACACGTATACATGGGGAATGAATGATCAGAAAAGTATGATTGATCTGATTTTAATAGATAGTCGCCTCCGAAACACAATAATGGATACAAGAGCCTACAGAGGCCCCACTCTTGAAACGGACCACTACCTGGTGATAAGCCGGTTTGTGGGCCTTTTCAGGAAGTGGAGACACTGGCGAGTGCGTACCAATTTCAGGGAGCTTGAAAGAATAAAGTGTGAAAAATTGGAAGATGTTAGTGTAAGGAGTATGTATGCGCGCCTAGTCGAAGAAAGGCTTGCAAAAGCGGACTTCTCCGACTTAGATGTGGATAATGACTGGGATAGTATGAAAGAAAGTATAGTGGAAAGCGCAAAAGAAGCATGTGGATGCGCAAAGAGGCACATAACAACGAAAGGTGATGAATGGTGGGACGCGGATGTTAAATCCAGCGTAGAGAGAAAGAGAAAAGCCTGGCTGGATTATGTTGCTTCTTTGCAACAGAATGAAAGTATGAAAGAGATGAAGAAAGAAATTTATCGCCTCTGCAAGAACGAAACCAAAGCTTTAGTGAAAGAGAAGCGCGAAAGTATAAAATTGAAAGAAGAAGAGAAGCTGACGGAGAACTTCAAGGCGAATACCAAACTCTTTTGGAGAGAGGTTAAGAAGTCTCGGGGTTGTTCGTCAGCTTCCAGAATGGAAAGAATAAAATCTAAAGCAGGGGACGTTCTTGCTAACCCACAAGAGGTGTTAGCGCGATGGAGTGAATATTTTAGAGAAATGTATGATGATATCCCGGATGCTGGCACCACGACTGAGTCTGTGACTGACTCCGAGGAGTCAGCATCCGAGATCACGTTGGAAGAGATCGAATGGTCGATAAGAAGTCTGAAAAATGGAAAGGCAGGAGGAATCGATAGTGTGTCTGCTGAGATGATCAAATATGGTGGAACCTGCGTCCGGGACGCTTTCCTGTCCTTATGCAACTTGTGCTGGAGGACGGGAAAGGTTCCCAAGGACTGGAGGCGCGCTGTCATCGTGCCCTTGTATAAAGGCAAGGGGTCACGTATGGAGTGCGCCAGCTACAGGGCCATCAGTTTGATCAGCACAGCATCTAAAGTGTATACGAAGATTATTGAAAAGAGAATGAGAGTGGTATCCGATGGATTACTGTGGGATGCACAAGGTGGCTTCAGAAATGGAAGGGGATGTATGGATCAAGTTTTCTCTCTCCGCAATATCGTAGAGAAGCAGCTGGCTATGGGCCGGAAGGTTTTCTGCGGTTTTGTGGATTTAGAGAAAGCATTTGACAGGGTTGTGCGGAAGGAGCTCTGGGACATATTGCCCGGATATGGGATTAATGGCCAATTGATGCGTGCTGTGCAGTCCACTTACGAGGACTGTATGGCATGCGTGCGAGTGGATGGCAGCCTGTCGCCCTGGTTTGACGTCAATATTGGCGTCAGGCAGGGCTGCGTGCTGTCGGCTTTGCTGTTCATCCTATACCTGGACGATTGTCTCCAGAGAATAAGATTGATGGATGTTGGGGTGCGAATGAGTGATCTAGTTGTAAGCACCTTGCTTTATGCGGATGATGCCGTGCTTTTAGCCGAATCGCCATCAGAACTGCAAACACTAGTCACAATGATGAAAGATGACTGTCAGGCGAGAGGCTTACATTTGAATGCGAAGAAAACAAAGGTTATGGTGTTTGAAAGAGAAGAAACCAGAACGAATGCAAGGATAATGGTCGATGACGTTATGCTGGAACAAGTGAATGAGTTTGTATATCTTGGATGTGCTTTTAGCAGGGATGGAAGGTACTCCGCTGATATAGAAAGAAGAGTAAATTTGGGGAATAGTTTGAATGGAGCGTTAAGTAAACTTCTAGGCGCTAAGAACCTCAGCCAGAAGGCCCAGCTCGCCATACACAACGCGGTGCTGGTACCTACGCTCACGTATGGAAGCGAGAGTTGGGTATGGAAGAGAGAGCATGAAAGTAGAGTAAACGCGGTTGAGATGCGAGCACTGCGCAAAATCTGCGGAGTGACGCTCGCGGACCGCGTTCGTAATACCGAAGTAAGAAAGAGAGTTGGTCTGAAAGAGAGTGTCGGGGTGAAGGTAAGGAAAGGAATGCTCCGGTGGTTCGGGCATGTGGAAAGAATGCATGATGAAAGAATGACTAAACAGATATACAATGCAAAAGTGGATGGATGCAGAAGTCGTGGAAGGCCACGACACACCTTCCATGATCAAATTGATCGTGTACTAGCGGAGGGTGATGTCAGGAGCCTTAAGAACAGACGAGTGTGCATGACAAGAGTTATGAATGTCAAAGAAGCAAGTGAGGTGTGTAAGAATGGGCCTAAATGGCGCTCTGTTGTTCGTGCCTACCCCGCAAGGGAACTGGCGTGAAGTTATGTATGTATGTATGTATGCATATTACGATTGAAAAGTACTGCCCATCTAAGATTTGAACCCAAATCATTGGAATGCCCCAAATGCATCAATCATATAGACAGCGTATTGCATAGAAAGAGTTATTACTCATAATATTTACATTTTACGTATTTATTTAAAGAGTAGGTATGATGATTACATTATTGCCTAGACCGTGATCTCGGTAATCTGATAAAAATGTTACATTAAAATGAAAAATCAAAATTAAAGCCGCTAAAAAACTATTTTAATTGTTAAATAGATGCAGGAACTTATTAAAATAAAATTTATGACTTTAAATCATATTGCGATCAAGAGTGTGAAACAACAGGTTTTGGGGAGGATTAAGAAAAAAATAGCAAGAAAAACACTCTCAACAAAAACAAAAACGAAGCACCGGCCTTACAATCTGTTTAGTTTTATAAAATGTTCGGGGAATCTACTTACTGAACAGATTTTAACAAGCATATCGTATAGCCAGGGAACCCTAAATAAATAATGGCTCGTGATCGAAGCCACTTTCACGGTTTGCTATTACACTTCACTCAGAACACTTCATTACGTTTAGGGCCTTCTGAAGAAATTCCCACGTTATCTACCGATTTCTCGTCAGCAACGATGTTTACTCAATTATTATGGGAAGAAAATAAATTTGAAACAGCCTCTTAACATGCTCTTAAAAAAAATATGAGAGATTTTTATCTTTTTCCTGATTAAAAATAATTCAATGTAGTATAGCTTTTATTTTTTCATACACGCAGTGATATTATGAGTATATAATGCTCTTAGGCCACGTTCACACGCAGACATCATTTTCTAAGTCGGATCTGATTTTTGTATGGTAGTTTAGTCACAATATAATTTATATATATATGAGTTTACACGTGCTTTTGTTTTAAGATCCAGCAAATAATCGAAACGGATCAAACTTAACATCTGATTTTGTGACTGCAATCTGATTTGGTCACACGGCAAAATACCGAATACGGTTCAGTGTCAATAGCATTTTAAAACATGCGTTCATACAAGTACAGATTCGATTTTTTACCGAATACCACGAAAAACCAGATAAAACTAGTCAGGTGGTGGCCCACACGGTGCGGTGGGGCGGTGAAGTATAGCGAGAGACTCAGCGTTTTTCTGTAAGAAACCGAATTGCATATACACACGGTGACACATCATTCGGTTTTTAACGGCAAAGCAACATTGAATGTTGTGTGAACAGAGCATTCGGTTTTGCCGTAAACGGTAAAAATACCATCCGGCAAAAGTTTACTCCATGTGAACGTAACATTATTCGTACGTCTGTCTTAATTATTCCTATACTATACTACATATACAAGTAAATCTATCTTTATATACAATTTTCTGTGCACGTGTATGTGACTAACTCCTCCTAAACGGCTGAACTGATTTCGATATAAATTTTTGTGTGTGTTCAGGTGGATTCGAGAATGGTTTAGATTCACAAATGAACCCGGTAGGTGACGTTGCAATTGGGTTCTAAATTTTATTTCTTCAGAACAGGACAACGTCTGCTGGGACAGCTAGTAGTAATATTATAAAATTATAAACATGCCGGGTCTGTATATTGAAGTTATTAAAAAAAAAACAACTGGAATAGACTATTAATAAACAATGGAGAACACGATGCAATTTTTTTTGGATTTCTTGTCTGTATGTTCGGGATTACCTAGTACCTAGTTTAAATAACCGTTTTCATTCAAATTTTAACATTTATTTTAAAATCATACGGATAATCACAATCTTATTTATTGGGTTAGATTTACCTTAATAAGTTTATTAAATTAGATACTTTGTGTATTTTGAAATATATTATTGTATATGTGTATATATATGAGTCTGTACATATGTATGTATTTGTATATTTATTTCTTAAATTATTTTGAGTATTTATATGTATCTATTGCTTTTTTCCTGCACCACCTACATCGCCTGATTCAAATTACTTTGATTTAGGTTGCCTGAAAGAGATCGCTTTCAGATTTGCCTACAAAATTTTGTAAATATGATCTGTTTTTGTAATTGTATATTTTGGAGTGCAATAAAGTGTTCGCTCTCTCTCTCTCTCTCACACTCTCTATCTCTCGCTCTTTCTCTCCCTCTACTTTAAAAATGTATACAGGCGAATTTTTCAAGTAGATGTCTCTATGCCTAAATCCGAAACTAACAAAATCACTATCAAAGAGTGATCTTGAAAAATTCACCCGTGTATTCAAACTTATAATATACAAATGTAACTGTCAATAATATGGTAACAACTTCGGAAACAGCACTGAATAACTTGATACAAATGTAACTACGGCTTTTATTTGCTCCACAACTGCGGTTGAAGCGATAAAAGTCCTAAACTAGTAGAATTTTATTAAACTATATACGGCTTACATAGATATTGGTATTCACCGTAAAAATTTGCCTACCATAAAACTTTAGCCAAATTCAAGGAAATTAAAAAAGCCGAAGAGTATACTTTTGGCGAACACTAACATTTTAGTCTGTGCTGGAATACGTAACTACTTTTTTATGAAGCTATAATTATGTTTAAGAACTATAAAAGTGTAGTTAACTAGAACGAATGGTGTCATAATTTTGTTCAACTGTAAAATTTTCAACGACATAAAATTCTTTATGGTGCCATGCAGTTTTGTATGGACCAATTAAGATCATTGAATTTATTGCTCAACCGGTTACTCAGTGATGAAATATACTCATTTTAGAAACATTAAAATATACATCACTATTTTAATAATGAGAGATATTACTTTAAATTAATAATTTTGTAATATGATTTTCTTGGCACTCTGTTGTTCGTGCCTACCCCGCAAGGGAACTAGCGTGAAGTTATGTATGTATGTATGTATGTATGATTTTCTTAACTTAGAAAGTCAGCGCTTCACGTTTCATAATTTGTATGTATGTACATATTATTCTCAATTGTAAAAAAATAAACCTTGAATAAAACTACTCCAAATTTTATCCTTTCAAAACAATGTAAATTGTTTCATTTTAAAATACTTAATTCCGGACAATGGATCAGTATCCAGTGAGAAAACGTAGCCAGCCTTCTGGGCACCTTACCCATAGAAGACGGTGACCTAGGCACATTATTCTACTTATAGACTTGAGGATTATAGATATAATACAAAATAAGTAAATTAAATTTTCGTTTATTGTATTACATTATAATCTGTTAAAATAAAATATTTAAAAATATAGATGTTAAAAAGCAAATAATGATTAAAATACTTAATAACAACGACTTAAGTGAGCATACATCTTCCAGTTAATATAATAATTTATGTTATAGAATGACGGTTATAAGTAATTCTCTACTTTTAGAGTGATAAGTTTATAACACTGGAATATGGTAGTATTACTTCCTAAACTTGAATAATTTCTAAACGATACCGATTCGAAGTTAAAGCTATCAAGGTCGCGTGAAAAATCCAAGTGCACTATAATTATAAAAAACCAAAACTACATTTTTTTATGCATGTCAAAGGCGAAGCATGTAATTTGCATACATACCATTTGCAAAAAGTCCATGTTTCAAACAAATACATTATTATTTTGACTTTGACTTAAAAAAAATACATACTATACTTTACAATAATAAGAAGGTGGGCTTTCTGAATACGTTTTAGGTACTTAAGAGCGAAGGTACATACGGGAATTGGAATGAAACACCAGTTTTCGAAGAAGGTAAGATTTATTGTCTTATATAAGCACATTCAGAGCTTGCTATAACTACTATTTCCCTACCCTACCTCAAATTCAAATTTAATTTTTTTTATTCAAAATACGTTCCACTGGAGAACACTTTTTGAAGGTCATATATATAATTGTAGGACGCCGAACTTTAGAAAAATACGATGCACTATTTCAACACTTTCCATATCTAAACACAATTTCTGTCATCAATTTATTACTGCCCTGTAACCTTTTCAGGTACACAAATCACGGTCGACTAACCCGATTCCAATAAACACTAGCTGTTTTTATATTTTTGTGCTAAAATCACCACCACCCACCGACTTCGGTAAATAGGCGATGTCTCAAGTGGCGCCATCTTTAAACAGCGAAAGTTCACGGGAACAAGATTTTTATAACAATACATCTACTTATTTTCACAACTGTCAAAGTTATACATCGTATACAATTACTTACATAGTTTCATATATTCTAATAAATTATGCCATTATTATACGAGTAATTACTATAACCATATTTTTATGATATCTCCTTAATACATATTAGCTGCTAGGATGCCAACAAAAAGTTAAAATTTAAATTTATTTCCTATTCTATGTACACCGCTTCGCAACATGTTATTGCTGTTAAGGGGTAGAAGCGGAACGAAACTCCCAATAAACACGTCTAGCTAAAAATTGTTTTTCTTGATATTTCTTATTCAATTTATATCTCAAGCTCTTTTTTTATAAGTTTTATACAGAAGTATGTTACAGAATTACTTTTCGAAGGATTAATGGAGTTGTAGCAAACAGTAGGATAAAATAAAATTAAAGAACTTCTCTACTTATTCCTCGTTTCCTTCTCTTCTTAGGTGCGTACTGGAGACTTCGTGATCTGCACGCCTTGTACCACTTTTATGCCCTGTTTGCATGTAACAATAATTTATAATAGAAATTAATTCTAACCGTACATATATATGTTAAGCACACGTACGAAATTTAATAAAGAATTTATTATTCTCAAAATCATTAAAAAAAGCAATGAACATATAAAAAGTTGAACGTAGGTGAGAACATTCTCGGTCTGAAATTGCTCACATATAATCAAAATCCCAACAGATCTCACCGAATCCACTTACCGGCAAAATTATTCCAATAGCCGGGAGAGATTCCGTAAAATGTTTTTTACTGGTGGTTTTAGGTGCACCCAAATACATTTTTCTCTCTTTAGCCGAGCTGTAATTCACAGGCAGTACGTACGTACAGCATTATCACCGCAATGTCGCCTCATTAACTTCCAAGTGAAAGCCAGGCTTTGATAACTTTACTTTTTATGACACCGCCCTGGCTACGAAGAGCTTAGCGAAATCTGAACCAAGATTTTTGATCCAAACTCTTAGTTATGGTTAAAAACTTTAACTCTCCGTATTTTTGCAATATCACAGATGATATTTTTGTCCTTATGGCCGAATTCTCTATCTTACGAGTCATTTCACTTATCTCCCCATTGGTAAATATATAAGAATTCTTGACTAGAGCTTACATAAAATTTTGACAATTAATAACGAGATTGAACGGTTAGTAAAATGTAGGAATCGACTAATAAATAATTAACATGATCTGCCTTATTATGTTTTTGATTAACGCATAGAACGATACATGAAATCTAGTGTTAACTTCTTTTTTACATATTTTCATGTATTTTTATATAAACTGTATATTTTATTAGCGATATAGATATTTATATTAGATACTAGGATATGCCCGCGCATTTGTCCACGGTTGATTTACAATTCCCGCGGGATTCCCGGGACAAAAAAGTAGCGCAGAGTTTAAGTCTAAGAATTTGCTGTCGATCAGCGAAAACCGCATCGAAATCGGCTCCATAGTTTTTACGTGAATCCCCCGAACAAATAAACCGACAAACAGACAAGAAATCTAAAAAAAATGCATCGTGTTGTCCATTGTTTCTATAGTCAGTTGTTTTTTTAAATAGGTTCAATGTACAGACACGGCATGTTTAGAATTTAATAATATTATAGATATAGATAGATTAGTAATTTAATAGAGATGTTTGTAACGACAATCTCCCTTATTCATACTTACACGATGTTTATCGGTTCGTAAAAAAGGAACTTTCATAATAGCATTATGTGACTATAAAAATACTTTTTTAAGTTTATTTAACATGCCGACAAACCTCGTGTAACTATTATGAACATGTAAATAATAATAAATTTGCGTGCCGAAAATAGGTGCTTCTAAAATAATAATGTAATGTAATAATTAATAATAGTGTAATGTCGTTCAGTAGTTCAAATTAGTTAGAGTCAGGAAAAAAAATAAAAGAATGTCACTATGAGTCGTCAGTCAATCGCTGTCCACTGCACGTCATCGGTCTTCTTGAGTTTAAGCCACGTATCCCAGTCCTCCGCATTTGTAGCTATTAAGACTGATTGATGGCTCCCATTTTGTTAATTGCTCTAAATATAAACCGTATCCAAAATATTCTACGGTAGATGAATAAATCGGAAGCTGGATACGTAATGGCATACCATCATCATTAAGTTGATGAAGGCCACTGCCGATAGATTCATTGGCAGTGTCTTCGGCTTCCGAGACTGTCATTACAGCAATGTGAAGGAACATGAAGGCAAGATATTTGGTGAGTCCGAATATTTCAATAGGAGTTTTCAAAAATATTATAAAGCTACCTACATTCGAGCGGTAATGTGTCCATGAAGCTTAATATTATATAATAAATATTAGCTTTTTCGTCCAGCCTACTGACCTATATTATTACCACTGGACAGGCTGCTGTCATTTTATTTTTGTGCCTGGCCGATAGTCTAGACGCTGAATGCGACAGACACAAGAAACTAAAAAGTTATTTGTACTATCATTAGTTCCTGAGACTGTCCCAAGTTCAAATTGACACAAAAACATGTTTGTCGTTTATATGCGGCAGCCAGTCCAGTGGAAATAGTACATGTTCGTGATCCAGCCATATTGGGTAAGTGGAGAATGCCCAAGCAATACTAGCTTGACGTTGTGAAGGATGACTTACCAATGGTCTCACAGTTAGGAATGTCGAAGACCGCGCTAAGTAGAGAATGAAAATAGAAATACGGTCTGTGGGCGTAGAAACGAACGCTCCAAACGCAACCGGGATTTAACGCTCGGATGATGATGGAGTGATCGAGCCTTAACCGACGACCTTGAGCTGATCGTCGGTGCATCGGGCTGGAAGACGTCATACAGTACGTACACTTTCCGAAACGTCATCTCTAGTGCAGTGACACCGCTTGCTAATTTTACGATCTATGTTGGTATTCAACAATAAAGGTACAGTCTCCAACATTATTATTTATATTGTGAATTTTATATCAAGCGGCGTTGGCGGCTTTGTTATGGACTAGGGTGACAAAAAAAAAATGGGGATGGATGAGGAAGGCGAGGGTCGCACCGATAAGGACCCACGTTGGAACCTGATGAATTCTCGTCGAGGATTAGCCCTTACAATATGAGCACAATTTCACAAGTGCCAAGGGTCTAAGGGTGACAAATGCCACCGTGAACGTCTCGCAATTTATTGGCGGTGCCCCGTCTCCCGTATATCCTGCTCTCTAAGTATATTTTCTAATAAAAATGGTAATATGAAGCATTTTAACAGTGTCGCTCTTTCTCACCTATGATAATGCAGTTTCTGAGTTTTATTTTATAAATTGTGTCAAATTTATTCTGTATATGCTACTAGAAATAGTAAGCTATTTAAACTTTCATTTATAATATATTAAACATCGCTTTCATAGCATAAATATTCACAGATTTAACGTGAAGTACGAATAATATATGTATGTATGTACATATAATATGTATTTAGTTTACGTCTGTTATTTAGGTTGTTTTATGTGTAATCCCGAGAGAATGCTATGAAAATGAAAATCGCTAAAGATTACTTTGAATGGATTCCAAATCCTACATGACTAGATGTCTGTTTAGGTAATTCGTCTATCGCTTTTGGATGTTTCTTACTTTGAAAACATCTAGTTTAGATCTAGTCAGAGAACATTGTAAGGCTGCCTGTCTATTGAAGCGAAGCTGCGGAGTGGAGAAACGGAAAAATGTTAACAAATAGGATTGTACAAAAATGACGTCAATGGAGAGGCAGCCAATCTTACTGGTTAATATTTCTTCGTTTCTCCGCTTTACAACTTCGCTCCGCTTCTATGGATAGGCAGTCTTACTCTTAATAAGGACTTATTTTGGGATTTACTGAAAGATATCGTTCTCTAGCGATAAGACTGCCTTTGTGCACAATTAGTTATAGTTTTATAGTCTGTAAGATTAATTTGTATTGGTGTACAATAAAAGATATCAATATATCTATATAATATTTGACTATATTGGTCTAGAATACCTGTTTTAAATATTAATAAAAAATCTAAATAATTTTCAGAGTTAGGTTTTTTACTAGGCTCTGTAATTCGTTAGCATTCTTCCGATGTTAGTAAGACCAAGAACGGTCGTAATATATAGGAACCGATCGTAAAAGAAGAAACTTGTAAGTTATTTCTTTGATGGTCTCTGTGGTCTAATTCTTTAAGTGTTACCTCGCCTTATTCACTGGGACAAGTTCTAAGGTTTGCTGGCAAGGCAAATTTCATAAACGAACTTCTTTTATTTACGCTTTTCTGAGTGACTGGTATCAGCCCCAGAGTTGTCCGTTGTGTATGGTGTATAATGTAAGCCTAACTTGCTTAGTTAGGGAATCTATGACGTATGTATTTGTCTGCCATTTATTTATAAAATAATAAAGAAAGCTTTATAAATATTAATCGTCGTAGATCTCTCTTACATTTACATTATTGAAGAGTAAAAAAGTAATTTAGAATCTCAGACGACTGAAAGTATTGACGGACACTGTGGGAGCGAAAGCGTCAAATTAATCATCATTCATCATCGTCATTTTTTCCAACTTGTGCGCGTAAACTTAATTAGTAAGTTTCATCTGTTTGGGTACTAGTAATTGTGGGTAATAAGAGTATTCATGGGAAATTATTCCATCTTTAGCCATACTAATTCAATTCCTTAATACTGAGTGTAATACGACTATTGCACTGTGGCGCGACCGGCTTCCTATTTCAAAATTGGTTTCCATTAGTCGGCTTCACTTTGAGAGCTTGGTCTATTTATTTCGTGTCTGAGTTTAGAATTATACACGATATTTAAGTTATGCCGATTCATGGTTTTAGTAAGCAATTCTAGAAAAAATTGTCATTTTTCAGTATGTATTTACCATTATAAAGTAATTCCAATTTAACACATAACATCAAAGAAAGCATACATAGATAGTTATAGATAAGTTAGCTATAGATAACAGTACAAAACGCTGGATTCAATACAATTCGGTCTATTGATTTTCGGGAGGTATTCTCGATTTTGGATGTGTTCGCGAAAGGTGGGGCGCGAGGGTTACCGCAGATATTCTTTAGATAACGAGCAAACTTCCAACTAAAGATCTTGTAAATGCCTCATCTTCCGCGAGTAGAATACCTAATTCAACATCCGTTTACTGAAGGCCCTAAAATTACTGTTTTATGGACGTTTGTAAATGTCACGTTACACTAACACAGTAGCTTCTTAAAACTGAATAATTTGGGTACTATACTATTACTTTAGCCTTCATCGCGAATTCACAAGCATAAAATTTTATTATATATAGCTATAGTCTGCTGGGTCCGCTAATGTACTTGTAATTACACTGAAAACTTTATTCTCCACCACCTTATACTTAAGATTTTTCTAGAAACTTGGTAAGTAAATATATACTGTATATAATTGTCAGTGACGCTCGCGGACCGCGTTCGTAATACCGAAGTAAGAAAGAGAGTTGGTCTGAAAGAGAGTGTCGGGGTGAAGGTAAGGAAAGGAATGCTCCGGTGGTTCGGGCATGTGGAAAGAATGCATGATGAAAGAATGACTAAACAGATATACAATGCAAAAGTGGATGGATGCAGAAGTCGTGGAAGGCCACGACACACCTTCCATGATCAAATTGATCGTGTACTAGCAGAAGGTGATGTCAGGAGCCTTAAGAACAGACGAGCTTGCATGACAAGAGTTATGAATGTCAAAGAGGCAAGTGAGGTGTGTAAGAATAAGCCTAAATGGCACTCTGTTGTTCGTGCCTACCCCGAAAGGGAACTGGCGTAAAGTTATGTATGTATGTATGTATAATTGTCAGAAGAAGAAAACATGTAAAAAGCATATTATCCTGAGATAGAAGATATTTTCAATGATAGCTATCATTGAAATGATCTTACATTAATTATTCTTTTATTAATATTATAAAATATCTTATATATGTTTTGTAGAAACTTGGTAAGTAAATGTTAAAATGTTTTCTTCTTCCGATATATATAATACATATCGACTTACCAAGTTTCAAGAAAACTCTTAAATAAGGTGGTGGAGAATAAAGGAGTCTGAGTAATTACAAATACACTAGAGGACCTAACAGACGTTGCTTTAAAAAATTAAATTAAAACTCGATTGCAACACTACCTAATGGTATTATGAATCTAAACTATCCCACGACCCACTTGGACACACACACAAAAAAGTTATTAAAATCGGTCCAACCGTTTAGGAGGAGTTCAGTGATATACTCGTACAAACTGTTAGAAGAATTTTATTCATGTATAAAAATACCGAGACGTGAAACGCTAGTTGTTTTAAACGACATTTGGTAAATATGTCGGAAGAAAAATTTTAAGTTGTAAATGAACAAAATAGTGCACACATAATTGATAAACTTTACACTATACTTGAAAGAGAAGAAAATCCATGCGTCTTTATTTGAAACCGGGCTTTTCATATATTTCCTTTAGTTTGGGACATGAACATGAAAAAGTCATAATATGTTGCCTAAAACAAATACCTTTACCCCTCGATATTATGTAGGTATATACAAACTCAATAACACATTTATATTTTAATTTTAGTGAAATTCGAACATTTTATTATAACGTTAAAATGTGTAAATTTTTGAAAACAAATATTTTTATAGATCAGATTAAATACAAACAAAATACATCATTTTATTGAATTTTCAATTATATAAACAAGAGGAAATATCAAACAAAACGCGACATATTATGTTCTATTTATTGCGTTTTGTTATAATACTCTCAAAATATTGTACATCACACAATATAACTATTTGTATTCCACGAATAAAGTTGAAAGAGTGTACTCATATAATTTATTGTTACATTTAAAGATAACAAATATACTTGATACGCTGTATGATTTCAAGACTTCAAGCTATGTGCTGAATGTCAACGATCCTTGGTCCCTAGTGCGGGGCACGACTGCATTTAAAGAGAGTAGATACGTGAGGTGACGCAACGATGGGTTCCACTATCGGGCATACAAAGAGCACACGTAGAGGTGACATTGCGAGATGCTGTCTCAGGTACAAGGAAAGGGACGGCCTCAGCCGACCATTAGCTGGTCACTACTCACTGTGACCCGCCAAAACTGCACTCAAATAGCGGTTTCAGCGATTCGTAAAGAGTAATTGTCTTTCAAAAGGTATCACTATTTTTGCTCCAAGGTTTTCAAAGAGCTGTATCTTTTAATATGTTTTTCTTGAAGAATTGTTGGCGTAGTATTTTAGAGATGAGTTTTAAGAATCAGTGTTGTTGGAAGATGTGTCATATTATTTTAGTATATCTAGATTATATATTTTAAAAATTCTGTTATCTACATTGCTGTTATATAATCACACTATAAATCTATAACAAAGGAAGTAGTAAGAGGCTTATCGGAATCAGAGAGAGAAGAAAGAATCTCGTGTGACTGACCACCAGCCTCTTTTTCCGAGATAGTAGGTAAAGTTATTACTATTTACCATAAGAGAGATCTTATGTCATTTATTTATGTGTGTCTATGTGTGACTGGACGTGTTTGCATTAGAATAGAACTCAGTAAATGATTATGATATAAGGGATATCTAAATAGAAGTGGTGGGGGGTGGAAATTCGGCGAGGGTTAGCCGGTTAATAAAACATACCATATGATGCAATGTATTTTCTTATTACAATTTGCATTTTTTATTTTGCAACCTTACCGCATATTTTGCAACAAAAGCCAATGCCCGATTGGATTATGAGTTGCTATTTAATTATGCACCCTATACGTGTGATACAGTAATAATATATGTGCGAATAATAAAACGTAAGCGCCAATAACTTCATGGCGCTTGCGACCTCTTGTCGTTAGTTAATTTATGGAGACATTAGTGCTGAGTGGTGGGGGGTGGAAATTCGGTGAGGATTAGCCGGTTAATAAAACATACCATATGATGCAATGTATTTTCTCCCCCACGAAGACGGAGGCCATCATGTTCCATAGGCGTTTCCGTAATTCGGACTTGACCGTTTCGGTCCAAGGGGTGGCAACCTTACCCCGAAATATCTGGGGCTAGTTCTCGCGGGAAATGGCTGTTCAAAGCGCACTTTGAGCAGTTATGCTCGTGAGGTCCGCAGGCGCCCTCTCTCGGATTATGAGTTGCTATTTAATTATGCACCGTCACAATAGGACTCTGTTGTGCCGCGCACAGTGGGTCCTGGCGGTGAGGACTATTCGTGGCCTCTCCAGGCGGACGTTCATGCCATAGTTCGGTGTTCCCGGCAGGATGCCCTCGCCCGTGGCCTGGTCTATTGTCAGGCCGAAATCGAGGCGATCAGGAAGCGGGAAACCGTCTCCATGATCGACTCTTGGTCGACAGAGTTGGAAAACCCTGCAGCCGGCATTCTCACGGTGGAAGCGATTCGGCCGCAGCTGTTGGAATGGATCTCGCAGAAACGCGGGACCCTGACCTTCAGAATGACGCAGATACTTACCGGGCACGGTTGCTTCGATAAGTATCTGCATCAGAACCTGAGTAACGTGGCGCGCTTGACATCATACGCTGGGGGGGGGGGGGGGGTCGATTTCTGCGAGACGGTAATGTCTCAAAAGGAAACCGCAGATCGAGAAAGGGAGAGAAGGGTAAATATGCTTGCGACCTCTTGATCGTTAGATAATAATTTATGGAGAGATTCGAAGTGCGTCAGCTCAGGCAAGTGCCGCAGCGCAATAAGTTGCGCTAGGATCGGCGTGGGCGTAACTACGTTCTAGTAATAATAAGTTTGAACAGAACGCCTAAATGCCAATGAATGCATGGCGCTTTCGTCCTAGTCACCAGTCGCTAGTTTCTTAAAAGTAGGTTATGAGGAATCGAGTTCTACGAGGTCCACGCCATTGGTGAACAGATAATGGTAATTACTATATAGAAATAAAATTTTGTTGCGCTTCGTTTTGCCACTTATCCGTTGCCATTAGTCTTTCCACTTGTCCGTTGAAGTTTCACTTCTACTATGTGTCCAGCACATATTTCGATTTTTCGCAGGTTTATTACAAATTATGATTTGGTTAGGTTAGGTAAATTTTAATGAATGCATTTTTTATTTAAACATATTTTATTTTATCAAACAAAAAACTGAATTCGATCCGGAAGCAAAAAAAGTTTCACTTAAATAAAGCTAAGTAGTAAACTAAGCTAGTAAACTACTATCATCACTATCTCTTAATATGCATTAGTAAGAATTTATATGTACTAATTAACACAATTTTGACATTTGGTGTTTAGGCAAAGTAATAATGCAAGATAATTGAAATTACAAATACCAGACTGGCGTATTCAGGCCACATCCGAGTGACTTCAGCCTTTTACGACGGTACATTTATATCCATTTATTTGGCGAATATCCTCAACAGTAGAGCGGCGACGACGAGCGACGGGATGAAATGGATGGATACATTTCTATTGCCTTTGAGATATTTCATTGGCTTTTACAAATGCGGATGCCTCTGCGTCACTCAGATCGAATGCTCGTACAGAGTGAATCGCCACTATATCCAGTAGATAGCATCTTTGGTAGTGATGAAATTTCTTAATCGTATAACAACATTTTTTCTTTTACCAACTAGGATATTTTTACACATACCTAAATACATATTATTACGCCGGTTTCACCTAGGGGTAGGCAGAGATGATGGATGTCTACCTCTTATGGTCTTAACATACCTCTTTTGCTTTATCAACTTTCATTAATCTGTTGATACATATATGAATGTCTTTTTTGGTTCTAAATCTACAGCAATAGAAGACTTGAAGTGCAGGGATGTCTGTGATTTAAAAATAAAATGACATTTAACCGAATGCTATCATAATAGAAGCTCTATAGCTTATGCTTTGTATACGATGTCTAATCATAGAGGACTGTTTTAAGATTTTTTCCGCATTCTGCTTGAAATTTCATCTCAAATAGGCTCCGAACGGTATAGCAAATTTTAATGAAAATTTTAAAGATTAAAACAGCAATTATATTTTAAACTTGCTTTTAATCGCGGCTTCGCTCGCGTTAATGTAAATTGTCTAGATTGAGCGGAACACTGGCCGTTTGGAATAACCTTCTCCCAAGCTCGGATATAGAGCGTAAAAGCATTCCCCAATGTTATAAATAAATATTTTTTTCAATTTAAGTATTTACCCACATACTTGAAATGCCATCTAGCGAAGGCAAAGTTACCATGAGAGCAACACATTAAAATTGTAACGTTGTCATTGTCGTTACTATGACAATATATTTGTCAGTGAATGTCAAAGGTGGTGCGGCGCCAATAAAATGCGATCAGAGCGTCATATTTTCGGCTATATATTTTTTTTATCTCTATGATAGGTATCCTTAGACTTTTTCTATACAAAATGACAACGTGTAGCTATATAAAGTTTCACGACGAGCTGTTGCGTAGTTAATTTGTGTAAGCATCACAAGCAAAGAAACTCACAGTCGAATTTATAATACTAGTTAAGATTTTCGTGTATATCATTTCAATAATTTAAAGGGTTCAGGAGAAATATTATCTATACTATTATAATAGAATAATATAACATGGTAAAAGTGTAATCTTTTGATTTTTGTGTTTGTCTGTTTGTTCGGGATTCATGAAAAACTACTGGACCGATTTTGTTGCGGTTTTCGTTCATCAATAGCAAATTTCTGAACTTAAAATCTGTGATTCTTTATATGCCGGGAATTTCACGGGAATTTTCTCGAGCTATACATAAAAAACAAACAAATAATACATTCACAACATTTTTACATAAAACACAAAAACATATATGTAATTAATAAATAAATATCTAAGGCTTGTACGTCGAGATTTTTAGTCAACGAGGTTGACAACTCAGCATTGTGCTGTATCGAATTTTTTTAAAAATCCCGATATAGCGCTGATTTTCAGTGCCAACCTCCATACAACTTACCCAATAACATCCCTATAGATATTGTATATATATAAGTTCGTGTACACATATGTCTCTAGTAACATTACTTATTCCGGGTTTTACGGGAATTTCCAGGATTTATATAATTCTCATTGTAAAACAACCCTCTGTCCTGCTGAAATACCTTTTATTATTAAATATTGGTCAAACAACTGTGATCTTTTCTACCCGTTCAAAGTTGACGAAGTCGTGGGTGAATCCTAGTTAGAAATATAAAGACCAAGCCTCACTGAAACAAAGTGGCGAGTACCTACGGCTAGTTGATAAAACATTTTATTTGAATTCATCAGTTTATTTCTGAAGCTGATGATATTTTTATACAGACTTCTGACTAGGTAATAATAGACACGGAGCAATTTCGAGGTCTTATGGGAGGGTACAGGGGTCGATCACAGTCATCCTTGCCAGGCCGCGACAAGGAAAGGGTCGACCGATCAAACCTTTGGGCGTGTTATTATGGTAATTATAATACGCTCCAACATTCAGCAGTTTCCGCATTCAAACAGAATTCGATCTATCTGGACCAACTGGAATTATTGACTCGACATCGCCATGAAGATTTTATTTATAATCGATAGACAAAATTATACATTGTATTTATTACTCCTAAGCTCGTTACAGTTCAGACCAGAGTAAATTATAAAATATTTGGTAACATTTGAAGCCGAGAATGATTTAATATCGACAATGCAAATTAATCAATTTACATATGATAACATTCTAAATCGTAGGCAGTATTTATTGTAAGTGCCTTTGTTTAGATGCTTGAATGAATGTAAACACTTTATTGTTCACCTTTGTTGGAGAGGGAATGAATGATTGAATTAATTAATAAAATAAAGGTTTTCTGTATTATAATGTGCCAGGTGGTAGGGCATTTGCCCGACTGGATGGCGACCACCCCTGATCTAGAGCATGCCGCCAAAACAACCTTGTGTTGTGTTCCGGCATTAGTGACCTGGTTCCAGTCTCCCTTAAGAGGGCAGCAGCCCATTTGTAGCACCTTTGGTGTTGCAAATGTCTATAGGCGATGGTAACCGCTTTCCATCAAGTGGGCCGTCTGCCTGTCTGCTGCTCTCCTGCAATAAAAAAAAAATCTATTTTTTGTGAATGACTTTTTTAATATGACATATAAATATGTTTAAATTATTCGAATTCAAACTAAAATAAAATAAAACCTTTTTTGTCTTGAACAACCTTAAATAAAATCAGGATATTATTTCTTTTTTAAGACCTTGGAAACGAACCATAGAAATAAATTTCTGTATATATATATATATTCGTATTTTATAATACGAATAATGCGATAGATAGACCCTACTTTGATACGAGCGAAATAACATTAAAATCCTTAATCAATAATACAATTGAATAACTAACGCTCTTTCAGACATTATCTCAACACCAAATGGAAACGTAATTCGATATTCGAAGCATAAAATTCAATCAAATTATAATTCCATAGCAAAAGTCAATTAATTGATGAATTAATGGAAATATCGTCAATCATCTGCACGTTTAAAACGATGACCAAACACATCGTAATCATGGCCATTCTTTTTATATTTAACGGCATATATCGAATCAAAAGTGAAGAATTGAAATATCCATATATTTACAATTTAAATGAAGCCGGTTTTTACTTCGAAGAATTTGTGAGAAAGTACAATAGAACTTTTACAGATCTTCAAGAATATAATAAAAGGTATAAGAATTTTGTTGATACTCTAAAAAGAATCAACTCAATCAATATCAAAACTGAATCGAAAAAGGTTCAGTATGATAAAAATGCTGATAAATCTACGAATGAGATGTATTTGGAGCAAACGACGCGGATAGACCCAGAATTGGCTCGTATGGAAGGGTTTTCGATGTATCCAAGAGCTACCTCAATATTCAAGTTCGCTTTTTAATTCTATTATCTCTTTTCTTGTGGTCCACCCGTATTAATATATAAATGTCTATCTAACTCTGTGTGTTGGTTATATGTTATATTTTCAAGACTAAATGGATGAATGAGTTTTAATAAAATCTGACAAGAAGATAGGTTTTATTTTGAGGAACATACATATCTACATAAATTACATTTTGAGGAACATACATATCTACATAAATTACATTTTGAGGAACATACATATCTACATAAATTACACTTTGTTTTGAAAAACTATCTTGAAGGATTAATGAGGGATGAATTTTTATTAGAAGCTCATTTATCAAGTGAAGTTTCCTTTCTACGCTAGGAGATAGAGTTTTTTAAAAAGGAGGTAAAATAAAAGTCCTTAGAGGTCGGAAATGCATTGGCAACTCTTCTGTTTTTGCAAACGATCGTAACCACTTTCCATTAAGTAGGCTGTATTTATATATGTAGCTAAGTAATGAATGATTGATGATAATAATGAAACATGTTACTTACTGTGGGGGACAGGAATTAATGAAATTTGTAATTAGTTTTATATCCATGATTTGAATGTTCAAGTAATACTTAAGATATCTTAAAGTTGTTTACAGTTTCCAAAATGAAATTCACAAACAGTTAGTTATAGGTTTTTTATTATTTCGTTGTTTTGTTAGGGTATATTATTGTATAATTTTTATATATATATATATATATAATTAATCTAATAGTTCAAAGTTACCCACATTCATGGGGTTTTAGGACATATGAAATTTTGGAGGTGGGCACTGAAAACCAGTGCTGTGTCGGAACATGTTTCGGCACAAGCAAAAGAGTGAGTGCCAACCTCATTTCATAAATTGCGGCTTTCATTTATTGTTATTTTCTTATCAGTTTGTATTGTGTGAGTCGCAATTGGAAATAAATAATTTTTCCTTTTTCTTTCTTTCAAGTAAAACTCTCCGCTTAATATTCTTTATAAGGACTTGTATGGATATGCGTTCACTTACCAAATCGGTACCAAGGCACATATCATTACATTTGCTGTCTACGGGCGTAAGGCAAGTGATTCGCTCGGTGACAACCCGCTGCTCGCAAGCTTTGTCTTTTTTTTTGTTAACGCAGGGTAATGTATTTTGTTGCTACACACACACGGGTCATGGATGCGGGGGAGACCAAAAGCAGCGTCTAATTTCGCCTGCTTATGTGCGTGCGGGACTCTTGTGCCAAACGGCAACCGGTATCTCCTCCTAGGGACGAGGCGCACAAACTACCCACTAAACCTACCTGCGTCCCTTTGAGAACATTGACATAGTTAGAATGTCACAGGATAAATGACGCAGTTAAGCTTATGTAACGTTCTACTGCACCGAATTTGGTACTAAGCCTCGGGGAGCAGGGCCGTACAACTACGAACAGCAGAGGTGATTCCACCGATACCCCCGTAAACAGTGGCCCTCTACGACGGAAAATGGGAAACCAGTACATAACGATGTCTATGAACCGTCGTCTAAGTCGACGACGGTCGAAAATTGCTTGCTCTGTCCTCTCCCGCGCTCTCACGGCGGCCCCCATTTTTAAGCCATGCGTTGACCATACGTAGGTCCCGACGCGACTACTTTACTGGTTAACCAAATAATATTTATTCACTGTCGACAACGAGTGTACGCCAAATGACGTCAGGCAGTACTGCTTGGGTGTCGAGTGGCTCTAATGAGCTATGAGCCATAACCTGCATTTTTGTAATTGTTTATTTGGGTGCGCAATACGGAATTATCTAGTTCTACGGAGCAATACGAATCAATAATATTCCTGCCACGGGTTATCTAAAAGAGATCGCTTTTTTGCAATAAGATCGCCCTTTGCACACAATTAGAATAGTACTAATTCGTAAGTTTTTTGTACTGATATACAATAAAGAGTTACGTATTTATCTATACTAGTGGTCGAAATTCGACCATAATTGAATAAATTATAAGTCTGAACATTTTTTTTTTTTTTTTATTGCAGGAGATCAGCAGACAGGCAGATGGCCCGCTTGATGGAAAGCGGTTACCATCGCCTATGGACATTTGCAACACCAAAGTTGCTACAAATGCGCTGCTGCTCTCTTAAGGGAGACTGGAACCTGGTCACTAATGCCGGAACACAACTCAAGGTTGTTATAGCGACATACTTTAGACCAGGGGTGGTAGCCATCCAGTCGGGCAAATGCCCTACCACCTGGCTGTGGGTTGTTTTGTCGCCTCTTACGACAGGCCGCCCGGCCGCAGGAAATTGTATTCTTTCTCCGTTCCTGCACGGATAAAATTATTAAGGTTCTGTCGTCAAAGACTATAGGTACTTCTATAAGATTTCACAGATTTCGCCAAGGCTACACTGTTAGTTTGACTTTAACAATAAACAAAAAGTATATATATGCGTGTGTGCAATATTTGTTTTTATTGCTTTAATGTATTTATTATGCATAATTTAAAAAAAAATAGCATTCTACACTCCTTCTCTATGTAACCTATAAGTGTGCGAAGTTTTATATTCCTCCGTCCGCGCAATTTTCGTAAAAAGGGGTACAAGTTTTTGCTTCACGTATTAATATAATGATAAGGCCAGTGATACATAGAAATAGGATAATTGGTTATTCGTACCGGGTTAATAAGCCATCTGTAAAACTGAAGCTCTGGAATTGTTCAATATCCACCAAATTGTTCGGATTTCCGTTTATACGAGAGCACTCCCAAAGGGTTAAGCTAGTTTTGAACTTTATGTTTGTATTCTAACAGAGAAGTTGTCATAAATATCTGAGCCTCTGCTTGTCTAACTTGAACGAACTACATCAAACTGCTTTGTTGACGCAAAAGTTAGGCAGCTCCAATATCCTGTGCCTCGTAAAGCGTGCGATTATGAACTCTCAAGTAATTGTTTACGATAATAGAGCCTTGTTGTTTTTTCTCCTCCAATGTAATATTCGGTACTTGCCTTAATCTTATGATTGCGAATAATAAACAAGTTGTGATTGGATTAAGAATGGATGGAAAAACAATTTGACATGGTGCTAACTTTTACAGATTTTCCATTAGACGCTCTAATCAAGTAATATTCTTATTTTATTTTATTACTAAATAACGTCTTCATTATGTCGTCGTTATAAATGTAATCCAACTGATACATTAACAGTCAGGTAATTTGGTGTTAACCTTATATAATAAGAGTTGAATACCAGAGTGGATGAAGGGGACATGTAATAATTGGTAAAAATTAAAGAACTGGACGACATCCTTTTAAATATTATTTTCAATCCGTACATAACTTCTGCATCACTTTCTATTTCCAAAACTAAGATAGAATAGTGGTGTTTTAGGGTGAAATATAATGTTTGTGTATATTGCACATAATACCTTTATTCATTACATTATAATACATTTATTTTATGCAAGGATAATGGTCGATGATGTTATGCTGGAGCAAGTGAATGAGTTTGTATACCTTGGATGTGCTTTTAGCAGGGATGGAAGGTACACCGCTGATATAGAAAGAAGAGTGAATTTGGGGAATAGTTTGAATGGAGCGTTAGGTAAACTTCTAGGCGCTAAGAACCTCAGCCAGAAGGCCCAGCTTGCCATACACAACGCGGTGCTGATACCTACGCTCACGTATGGAAGCGAGAGTTGGGTATGGAAGAGAGAGCATGAAAGTAGAGTAAACGTGGTCGAGATGCGAGCACTGCGCAAAATCTGCGGAGTGATGCTCGAGGACCGCGTTCGTAATACCGAAGTAGGAAAGAGAGTTGGTCTGAAAGAGAGTGTCGGGGTGAAGCTAAGGAAAGGAATGCTCCGGTGGTTCGGGCATGTGGAAAGAATGCATGATGAAAGAATGACTAAACAGATATACAATGCAAAAGTGGATGGATGCAGAAGTCGTGGAAGGCCACGACACACCTTCCATGATCAAATTGATCGTGTACTAGCGGAGGGTGATGTCAGGAGCCTTAAGAACAGACGAGTGTGCATAACAAGAGTTATGAATGTCAAAGAAGCAAGTGAGGTGTGTAAGAATGGGCCTAAATGGCGCTCTGTTGTTCGTGCCTACCCCGCAAGGGAACTGGCATGAAGTTATGTATGTATGTATGTACCTTTATTCAACAGGAAAAAACTTAAAAATGTTACATAACACTTTCATCCTTTCATATCTCAAATTAGTCAAAACTTCGTCAGTCAACAACTTGTACGCCATGCCGACCATCGGTTGATATGCTTTATTTCAATATTCACGTATATACGTGGTGTTAGGGAAGTACATTAGGTGACCTCTATACACGCTGTGGGAGATAAATCGAGTCCGAACATTATCATTCTATATAAGTATTCATCGGCTACAGGAGATGACACAGATGATAAAGAACCTATCAATATCAACATTATGCTACTGTTTCATCTGGAAAAATGTTATAGTTATTGATAGTTTCACGTAGATGTAGCAATGGATTTAATGTCTAATTTGAGATATAACAATATCATTATTAATTATGAATGACGTGAAATATTGACAGATAACGTGTGTATCACATAAATGTTGCGATTTGTTAACGGCTTTATTATTAATGTTATAAACAAGACGCATTTGGTCACAGTCTAACTACAAAATTGTCACAAGTGACTTTATCGCAACATTATAAATCCAAATTCATGTCAGAAAGTTAAATGGATGTAGGTTAATTTAGAATGATATTTATTTATTTTATGGTGACAGTATCTGCAATAATGTTACAGATATACGCCGTTTCATTCAGACGTAATTAAGGGGTTAAGGCAATTTTTGAAAATATGGCATTATTATTGACGTTAAATACTAACGTATGTTTAAACACTAATGCGGCTATTCATTAACGGTTTATTTTTAATAATTTAAATAACACGTATTCGGTCACAACCTAAATCTTTAATATTAATCGCAGGTATAACAGCCCCACAATAATTAGACAGTATCTAAGCAACATTCGGTTAGTCCCGGCTGGGGGCGGGGTAATTGAATCTGCTGCATATGGCAGGCAAACAAGAGAGCCCAGGGTCTAAGGTGATGAAAAGCGTCTTAGTTGACTTGACTGTCAGCTATTCCATTTTAAAAATAAATTGTAATAGATATAGACTATTTTGTGTATTCGAAACTTGGCTTGTGGTGGCTTCAGAAATGGAAGGGGATGTATGGATCAAGTTTTCTCTCTCCGCAATATCGTAGAGAAGCAGCTGACTATGGGCCGGAAGGTTTTCTGCGGTTTTGTGGATCTAGAGAAAGCATTTGACAGGGTTGTGCGGAAGGAGCTCTGGGACATATTGCCCGGATATGGGATTAATGGCCAATTGATGCGTGCTGTGCAGTCCACTTATGAGGACTGTATGGCATGCGTGCGAGTAGATGTCGCCCTGGTTTGACGTCAATATTGGCGTCCGGCAGGGCTGCGTGCTGTCGGCTTTGCTGTTCATCCTATACCTGGACGATTGTCTCCAGAGAATAAGATTGATGGATGTTGGGGTGCGGATGAGTGATCTAGTTGTAAGCACCTTGCTTTATGCTGATGATGCCGTGCTTTTAGCCGAATCGCCATCAGAACTGCAAACACTAGTCACAATGATGAAAGATGACTGTCAGGCGAGAGGCTTACATTTGAATGCGAAGAAAACAAAGGTTATGGTGTTTGAAAGAGATGAAACCAGAACGAATGCAAGTATAATGGTCGATGATGTTATGCTGGAGCAAGTGAATGAGTTTGTATATCTTGGATGTGCTTTTAGCAGGGATGGAAGGTACACCGCTGATATAGAAAGAAGAGTGAATTTGGGTAATAGTTTGAATGGAGCGTTAGGTAAACTTCTAGGCGCTAAGAACCTCAGCCAGAAGGCCCAGCTCGCTATACACAACGCGGTGCTGGTACCTACGCTCACGTATGGAAGCGAGAGTTGGGTATGGAAGAGAGAGCAAGAAAGTAGAGTAAACGCGGTCGAGATGCGAGCACTGCGCAAAATCTGCGGAGTGACGCTCGCGGACCGCGTTCGTAATACCGAAGTAAGAAAGAGAGTTGGTCTGAAAGAGAGTGTCGGGGTGAAGGTAAGGAAAGGAATGCTCCGGTGGTTCGGGCATGTGGAAAGAATGCATGATGAAAGAATGACTAAACAGATATACAATGCAAAAGTGGATGGATGCAGAAGTCGTGGAAGGCCACGACACACCTTCCATGATCAAATTGATCGTGTACTAGCGGAGGGTGATGTCAGGAGCCTTAAGAACAGACGAGTGTGCATGACAAGAGTTATGAATGTCAAAGAAGCAAGTGAGGTGTGTAAGAATGAGCCTAAATGGCGCTCTGTTGTTCGTGCCTACCCCGCAAGGGAACTGGCGTGAAGTTATGTATGTATGTGTATTCGAAATTTAATTTTTATCAAAATCAAATCTAAAATCAAACAGGTCATAGACAAGTAGGCACATATCATGTAAACTATCAAAAAGAGGATTTGTTCAAAAACCCCGCAGCATCCAAAACTCATAAAGCATTCTTTTGTTCTATTGGAATTGGCGTAATACAATCGGCACTCGACGGGTTGTCTGTGGCTCCTTTGTATAGATCGTCACCGAAGACAATTCGACGCCCCCGGGGAATAAAATCGTAATAGACAAAAGTAAATTTTACAGGACGAGCAAAAAACTGTTATTCTGTTTTAGCTCATAACGTAACCGGCCTATATTATCATATGATATACCATTTTATTCAATATTTTTTTCTTAATAAGTGGCTATAGAATAAAATAAAATATAATGTATACTTTTGAAGCTATTACGAAAAATATATAATACTGATTTTATATTTAGGTGTATCCTAAATAACGGCATATAACCATTTTATTCTCGTAAAGTTGTAATATAATGAAAACCATAACCGTATATTACGATGTTTTTCTACAGTACTTTCATGAATGAACTGTAATTGTAATAAACCAATACTATTTTGTTCTTGTAAAAGTTACCACTGTCTTTTTTCGTATAGCTATATAACAACTTTGTTTTTGTATAAATGCATTCAACGTTAACATCGTAATATGCAGTAATGTTTATGAATTTTGATTATAAATTACTGTAACTGTTACTGTTATACCACTACTGGGTACTTGGTGGGTGCCTTTCTACACTTTTCACATTATTTATTTTATAGAGTGACTCAGTCAGTACACGTAGCGAATATAAATAAAATTATAATAAACATAATCTTTATTTAGGAAAATCACAATTGTTACAATAGGCATTAATCACTAGAATTTAGATTAGCATCAATCAGTCTTAGTTATAAAAAATCAATCAGTCTGCTTCATTGCTCTCACTTTCAAAGTCATCCTCACCTAAAACGGCTTCAGAACTATTTGTACTTTTCAACGAATTGTAAAAACTCTGGTAATGGAGATGTATGGCGTTTATCCTACAAAGGCTTGATAGATCTTTGTGCAGAGCTTTTGAAATTGAAACTGGACCGTCATAGGCTGGCTGTAAGATCATATGAGCAATAGATGAAACTGCTGCGGTAGAGGCAGATTTTCGTTTTTTAATGTTTTTAGTTGATGTTAATCCTATATTCATTTCATTAAAGTCGTCATCATAATCATACTTAAAGTAAACAGATTGTGGGTTTGTGGAGGCCACTTTTATTTCTTTGATCTTTGACCAATATATTTTGTTACCTTGTGTATTATTTAGCCAATTCTGTCCAATAATCAATGATTTTACGTCATAGAAATCAGTTTGTCTCATTTCCTTGACTTGGTATTTTTCACCGGTTTGTTTAGCATTCATAACTATTACGTATAATTGATCAGTGTATTTATCTTTTAATGATTCCTTGTGCTCGTTTTCAGCTTGTTCATAAAACGTACAAGTGCCACATAAATCTATCTTAGGATGAAACAAAGAATAATTAAACTTTGTATTAAAGATACTCTCATACTGTCTTTTGGTAGCGTCTTTCTGTTCTTTGAACCAATCTGTGTATAAACGGTACATTTTTGAAATATTTAAAGTTTCGCATAAATACTTTCTTTTGGAAAATTTTCTGACTTAGTGTGCTTCTTTTGCTGGAAATAATTGAATGTGTGATATGATGATCTCTTCTGTTGGCACTGACATTTTGCGTGATCGATTGTTATGTTTACCTCTACAGTCAGTTTTGTCAGAATCACTATTGTACTTTTCTATGGCAGTGTAAACCATTTGTTCGGATATTCGTAAAGAATTTAGGAAAAACACCTTACATACACGAACTTTATTACCATCTAATGGCAAATAATAATTTATAGTTTGAGTACGGTTTTTATTTCGAGTAACTTGAAGTTTTTTACAGATTCTGACATAACGTATTTAGTTATAAATTGCCATTGCAACTTATGGTTATTAAATTTATAAAATGTTTCTAAAATGACATTCCTACTATTATATGAAAACGTTTCACCACATTTCAATTTGCATTTACAAGAAGGTACTAACGTTATTTTGCAAGAAACTGTTATTTAGAATGACATCCAATATAAGCTTGGCCAGAGTTTTTTAAAGTTTTGGATTTATTGACTATCCATTCTTTTTCATTTCGACATCGCTTACGGGTTAAGTTGTTTGTAGTGATAGAGAGAGAGCTATCATCATCATTCGTAGGTTCCATTGAACTGCTTGGCAGTGATCCTGATACTGAAACTGTAGTGAGAGGTTCTGATTCAGATGTACCTAATACTTGAAATGTCGCAGAATCTTCATTCTCCACTAAACCTTATTGCTTTGGGTTTTCATCTCTATTTATTAGGGGCGTTAAAGTCTTATACATATTATATTAATAATTAATATTGCCATTGTCTACATTGATTGCATAATGTGCATAATCTTCATTATTTTCAATAGGTTTTAGTGTTTCATCGTGGCAGACAGGCAGACGGCCCACTTGATGGAAAGCGGTTACCATCGCCTATGGACATTTGCAACACCAAAGTTGCTACAAATGCGCTGCTGCTCTTTTAAGAGAGACTGGAACCTGGTCACTAATGCCAGAACATAACTCAAGGTTGTTATCGTGACATACTTTAGACCAGGGGTGGTAGCCATCCAGTGGGGCAAATGCCCTACCACCTGGCAAACTTATAAAAACTTGTCGAAATTCAAGCGCAAAAGACAATAATAACCAATACTGTATTAATTGAAAGATAATTAAAAATAGTATCGCGTTAATACATGTTTTAAAATTGATAAAGAATATTGTAATACGTGTTTACGTGAAATAGCATCGAAAATTATGTCAATAATAAACCAGTAATATACGTTTACTGTTCAAAACTTACCGAACTAATTTAGGTAAAGCGTGTTATTGAAAAGAGTTATCAATTTATTTACGTGAATAAAATGGTATAACGCCTTGCCGATTTATCAAGACATATGTTCGTTCCGTAATGAACGACTACGATGTTTTTATGGGTTAAATTTCTTACATGACTTCCGGAGAATAAAAATAGAAACTGTTATACTGGACGAGAATTTTACGAAAAAAATAATTTAAAAAAATCAGTAGGTGTATATCGACCCACAGATGCCGAAAATACAAAAACATTAAAAAAGTGGTAATAGCACATTACCATTTTATTCTCCGGGGGCGTCGAATTGTACAAGAATCATACATATCTATTACATATATATGTGTTTTACATAAAATTGAGTACAAAAAACTTAGGATACTGTGTAGATTGAAGAACGTGTTGTAGTCACTGTTTATTTTTTCTAACATCCACGAATTAAAACTCTTACGCGTTATTCTCTTTTAGAGTCATTTGGGGTAACTGAGCGCAATGGGGAAAGGTGCTCACAGATTACGGGACACGTCCATCAGCCGCGGCTGACGAACGCGTCCAAACAGTGTGCACACCAGAACCGTAACACACTCTAGATTGCTTTAGGACGTCCGAACGCTCAAGATCGCGTCCGTGAGTTTCTTTTCTTATCCAGATACGTTGTAAGCCAAGGCCCTTAGCGGCGTCCGTCAGCCATGACTTATACCTATATCTCTAGAACGGAGCGCGGGGGGTAGGGAATTTATTTTAGTCAATTAGAGGCACCAGTAGGGCGAAAGAGTCGCGACATGCTCGTGCGTTGCATCACGCGTAGTACACAAGATATTTAGTGTTTTCTTTTTTATTTCAATTTATAGCCTAATAAATGTCCTATTCAAAACATTTTTTTATTTCTTTTATTCTTCTAGTGTTAGGCAAAGCAAGGCTTCAAAGGGCAAAGTGCGCGCATTTGACCCGAGTGACTCTATAACATCAAGTGATAACAATGGACACTAGGAGGAATATCCGAGTGCATTAATATTTTGGTCTAGCTAGTTGAAGAGTCCCATACTACCCCCCTGCAGTAATGGGTAATAAAAGAATTTAACCTCCAAAAAAGGAACAACAAATTTCCAATCAAATACAAACAAAGAAAATATTCCGGTTTTAAATCATACATGATTATATTGCGCCATATATTTTTTTCTCGATTTTTATTTTATTGATTTAAATATCCCCTCAATTCTTCCTGTCTGATCTTTCTATCTCATCCCCGTATCTCATTCCATAAAGGTTGGCAACGTTTTGTCTTCACCCCGTATCCGTGCAGGAACGGAGAAAGAATACAATTTCGTCGTAAGAGGCGACAAAACAACCCACAACCAGGTGGTAGGGCATTTTCCCGACTGGATGGCTACCACTCCTGGTCTAAAGTATGTCGCCATAACAACCTTGAGTTGTGTTCCGACATCAGTGACCAGGTTCCAGTCTCCCTTAAGAGAGCAGCAGCGCATTTGTAGCACCTTTGGTGTTGCAAATGTAACCGCTTTCCATCAAGTGGGCCGTCTGCCTGTCTGCTGAACTTCTGCAATAAAAAATAAAAAAAATAACCCCTGGTTTTTCAAAAGCGTTTAGGCGATATTGCCCACCTTCCTTGAGCTGGACCATCTGTCTGTTTGCCTGCGCAATTTAAAAAAAAAAATGTTTTAAACCAGATCAATTTAAAATGTACTCAATCAGTATTTATCTGTGCTGATATTCAATCCAACATAGTAATGTTTTTCAGCGCCCCTCTCCTAATTAACAGATTATCCATTGTTTCCCATGTAAATAGCATATCTGCTGCACTTGACTATGTAGATATCACGGCAACTAGATTATAATTTAAAAAATATGAAACAGTGAATCTATGAGAAAGAGTCTCCCTTATATTATATCTATTGTTGAACAAAAGCGCAACAGAATCCGATCTACAACAGTTCATTGCATCAAATTTGTACTAGGCGCCTTTTGCACTGACCTGGCGAATCCCACAAACCGACCCTCAATCAGGTTCCCCTCGTAAAAAAGGCGCCTTTTGCAACTCGTCGCTCTTATGTCGACAGAGGATGTTCTACGCTATATTATCTTGACGTGGTTGGCACTCAAGAGCACATTTACCCTTGTGGGTGCCTCCGCATAAATGTCTAGCTCGCTGATACTTGAGTGTTTAATTATATAAGACACTTCGATACCAGCCAACTCAAGTCAAGTTCATTGGTATTCCATTAAGATATATGAACATAGTACATATATTTCGATGTGGTATACCTATATTTTGAAGCCATCAGAAAAAAACATATTAAAGTTACTTAATGAACCCATAATACAGTTGTAACTAAGATGACTTCTAAAGAAAATCTGATAACCGAACAATAAAACTTATCGATTTATTTTAATGAAAAAATAAAGACGAGATGTCTTATCATAATGAAGAAGTCAATCATTTTTTTTTTAATAAAACGTTACATTTGGCATTCAGGTACAGAAATGTAAAAAGTTATATTTATTTGAATATTACCCTGTACTTTGACGTAATTTATATGTGCGTTATTTTATATTAAACTAGGGCACACCCGCGACTTCGTCCACGCTTGACTTGAAATTCTCACGGGATTCCCGGGACTTCAGTAACTCAGAACTTCAGTGACAACAACTACTAAGTTAGTTGTTGTCACTGAAGATTAATTGCTTAATGCAAAATAACTATTAATTTCGTTTCATATTTTTTTATTCAGCATCTATTCTAAACCTATCGCTGTCCCACAGTACGTGATTTTTGCCTTTGAAAAGACAAAGCCATCCGCTTAATGCATTTTCCCCGAGAATATTTTACGCGACGAAAAATTGTAAATTTCTGCAACGGCAAAGGCGCGAGTTGCTACTGGCTGCTCGGTTTGAACGGAATTTGGATGTTTGATTATGAGTTTTATAACATGGAGGCTATAATCTATAAACATATTCCTTGAATAGTAGTAGTAGTACTCGTTTTCAGAACTATAAATTTTTTATCTTAGTATCCTTGTTACTGAATTGAACATAGGTTTTCTTAATTATGTCTTAGCGGTTTATGTGTTTTTTTTATTGCATGAGTTCAGCAGGCATGCAGACGTCTCATCTGATGGAAAGCGGTTACCATCACCTATGAACTTTTGCAACATCAATGGTGCTACAAATACACTGCTCTTCTGTTACGAGAGACTGGAACCTGGCCACTAATGCTGCCGGAATACATCTCAATGTTGTTATGGCTGCATACACTAGTCACTAGAGCAAGTCCTCTAGGGTTCGCTACCACTAGACCAGGGGTAGCAAACCCAGACAGGCAAATGCCCTACCATCTAGCTGTGGGTTGTTTTGTCACCTCTTACGACATGCCGCTCAACTGCAGGGAAATTTATTCTTTCTCCGTTCCTGCACGGATGAAAGTATGTCATTTTATTTGACTTATATTTCATCTTCTGTGATCACAGCCACTTTTCAGTAGCTGTGATCACAGAAGATGTGCCGCGCCTAAAACCGTTAAAAATATGTTTTAATTAAACACAGATTTTTTTATTAAATCGCCTGAATATGCAAACAGGCAGATGACCCACTTGATGGAAAGTGTCATGTTGCCCATGGACGTTTGCAATACCAGCGGCATTCTCAGTGGGTTGCCATCCTCGAAGTAATTATATGACACTCTTCTTAAACTACCCCACATTGTAGCGCAGAGAGATATAATAAGAATAACTTTATAGAAAACACCAATAAAGCCTATTTGTTCACCGTATAAAGATTTCATGGTAGGGTTCTTACCTCTGTGGATGGCTACCACCCCTGGTCTTAAGTATGTCGCTATAACAACCTTGAGTTGTGTTCTGGCATTAGTGGTCAGGTTCTAATCACTCTTTAGAGAGTAGCAGCGCATTCGTAGCATCTTTGGTGTTGCAAATGTCCATAGGCGATGATAACAGCTTTCTATCGGGTGGATCGTCTGCCTGATCGCTGAACTCGTGCAATAAAAAAGCAAGTCTATAAGGATATTTAATTAAAAATACCCCATCTCTTTTTTAACCAATTATCGAAGAAAGTATTTTTTGGAGTTACGGTTACAGTTACGGCTCGCAGAGGAGTACGCGGCTTAACAATCGATTTTCATTTAAGTACCCGGTATGGAAATTTCACGAGGAGTGAAATAATACAAGTGTAATTTAAAAGCGTTACACTTTTCTTTTTGTTAAACCTGCCTGCTGAACTCCTACAATAAAAAAAAGTCGGATGTCTGAAGCGGAGCTAAAAGTGTTTATTTTTTACTTTCATATAGTATACAGATATACTATAATTATTACTTAATATTAATTAATGGAACATTGTATTAACTGATTAGTTACCCAACAAGTATCAGACGGTTTATGTAAAGACTAAGATGAATATACATTGTCTATCTATTGTAGCAGATACTATGTCTTTATGTTAAAATTATGAAAGATATAATAATTTAGACACTCCAAAGATAGCTAGTTATACGATACCACTGTACAGTCGAGTTAATTATTATATAATCATTTAAAAGGAATCAAATTATTGTAAACATTAGAATTTTACAAAATATCCGTATAATCAAACACATCAATAATTTGTGGTTAAGTTTTAGATTAAATTATATAAGATATATTTCGGTCAATAATTAAGATCACTATTATATGACCAGTGATGGATTTATAAATGCTTTTACTACGATTTACGTTTAAGCTGCTTTGTTAAGAATATTGAATGAAAAAGTCTATTTGAATGACATTCCCACAAGTATAGGATATAAATATGAATCTAGGAAAATATTTTTGGATCTTAGGGTACTGAGTCATATTGCTGGTTATAAAATATTATAAAGTGTCTAGGCAAATATTATTCAACTGATGACATGATGATATTTTGTAACATTGTAATGCTTAGATTATTTTGCATCCTTTGTAATACTTATATATTAATGTACTCAACTGTCCCATAGGATTATAGTCATTGTAAGTGTGTAATACGGAGATCTGTGTTGTAACGATAGTATAGACTATAAAGTTGAACAATTTTACTGCTCACCAGAGATGTTTCTCATCTCACAACACGTAATCACCTGTGTTGCTTAGCTTATATCCACACTTTGATCGCGCCACACATATTGAACCATTATATTTGGGACGAAACGTTGAGTAATACATATTACATACACCTAACACATTGGGGCTTAGCTGGAAGAATATGACTATCGAATCTTCGCGTATCTTCGCTTTGCTGGAGATCGCGCGTTATTTTAAACATCTTCCTGCAGTCGGTTATCCAATTTAAGTTTTCAACGTATTTGAACCTTGCAAACTAAACAAATAAGAAATAAAGTTATGAACAGAATTGTTTGTAATGTTATTTATAATCTCTTTAACAAACAATACTTAAAATTTAATTTATCATACAATACACATTTTGATTAAAATTTCCATATTCACTTAACGCACTATTACTTTATCCTGATCCTATCAAAAACAACCGGCTATTGTTAATTACAATAATTATAATGGAACGAATAAAATTAATTCCCGCGGAACATTTTCCGATAATCTCGCGTTGAACCATAAAATGCTTTTAAAGCGCAATTTCGACTCAATTCATTTGCAACGAGTGCTCAGTAAAGTTGTACGAATGAATGCTTCGACACGAGTGTATAAAGAGTATGGTATGGGGGGCACAAAGAGGAATTTCTCTACGTCCACATTAGCAGCGGCTCACATCGGCGTCGAATAAATGTGGGCAATTTGCGAGAACGTTTATCACCTAAAGAAAAGTTCTGGTGACGTCTGAAACTGCCGTAATTCCGCACCAAAATTCGAGGGTTAATCACGTTGGGCATACATCAGCGCGTAATTTAATACGGGCAACTTTATTTGGGATTTAGTTCACGCTTATGGTGCCTATGGGCCAACACTGCTTTTATTAAAAAAAGTACTAACACATGAATGGCTGCCTTGCGATTTGATATTCAAACATAACAACAATATATTTTAGATTTAAATGGAATAACTTTCTCCATAACGGCAAAATACTCAAATCGAATCTAAGCGATCAAATATCTGAAATAAGTTGTACGGCCCTGTTATTGTCTATTTTAATGTAAACAATATTTAATCAAAAAGGCTGCATATCACAAAAAGAACTATATTATTTTGCAACTTTGCTACACCGCTGTATATGTGAAAATTTTGTCTATAGGCAGATCGATGATAGGTTTACGAGGGAAATTGCTATTAGACATATGGGCAGATAGACAGACACATGGATAAGACACAATAGTATAAGGGTTCCGTTTTCGGCAAACTGGCTACGGCAGCCTAAAAAGCACAGGAAAATGTAGAGTTACTTTAATTCCCGAAATACTTACTTATAAATTTATTTCTTTGTCAGTCGTACTTCAGATTTTCAATCAATTATTATCTCTATTTGTAAGAATGTAGTTTATACAGGTGTTATACAATTGTAGATTAAATGCACAGTAAATTCTACCACATAGTGGTATACAAAATGACTTAAAAATTAAAACTAATTTTACATAAAGATTCTTATTTAGATAAGCGTCAATTAAGCTTTGGTAACAAATAAGCAAATTATGTCAAAATACGTATTTATTATAATTTTTAATATACACTTCCTTTGCAAGCAAAAGTAAGAAAACATTTGCACTCTCACTGACCTCCACTAATTTTTAATTAATCATCAACATACTTGAACATCATCACTGGAATATCATATCTCGATATATTCGCCTACACTTTTTTCCACTTGACATGATCTTTGGTCTCCCTTATTGTCGGTCCTTTGATACGCATGTCATCCTTCACGACGTCAAGCCTACATATCTTGGGGTTACCGTTCTACCGGGACCTGCCGGAAGCGGTATGGCTATACATTTATTCCCCACATAACCAGCAGAGGTCCGTAAAACATGGCCATACCAGCGCAGCCAACGCTCTTGCAGTTTGTCTGCTATAGCACGAACATATAGACTATTAGGAATACAGGTGATCCTGATGCGGTCTTTACGCGTGACTCCACACATCCACCGCAACATATACATTCCCGTGACACACAGCTCTTGCTTATGTTGCTCAAATTGTATATGTACCAGTACCTACATATCCCTATTAATATTATAAATGCGAAAGTAACTCTGTCTGTCTGTCTGTTCCGTTTTCACGGAAAAACTACTGGACCGATTTGGCTGAAATTCAGTATATATATATTTTCGATACCGAGAATGAACATAGGATTTTTTTATCCCAAAAAATGGGATAGTTTCCGTGATAAAAAAATATTTGTCTTTTTGTTTGTTATCCTTTTATGGAAAGACTATTAGACCGATTTGGCTGAAACTCGGTACATATATAATTTGAATACCAAGAGTGGCCAACAGATACTTTGTATCCCGGATAATGGGATACATTTTGGGATAGATTTTTGTAAAGTTTATCCCGGAAACTAGGACAGGTTTTGTGTTTTTGTCCATTTCGTCCACTGGGTCTACTGGGTCCACTGGGTCCACTTGGTCCACTGGATCCACTTGGACCACTGTGTACACTTGGTCCCCTTGGTCAACTAGGTCCGCTGGGTCCACTGGGCCCACTTGGTCCACTGGGTCCACTGAATCCATTTGGAACACTTCGCCTACTGGGTCAACTGGGTCCACTGGGCCCACTAGATCCACTTAGACCACTGGGTCCATTTGGAACACTGAGCCTACTGGGTCAACTGGGTCCGCTGGGCCCACTGGGTCCACTTAGACCACTGAGTCCACTGGGTCCACTTGAAGCACTGGGTCCACTGGGTCTATTTGGTCCACTGGACCCACTGGATCCACTTGGTCCACTAGGTCCACTTGGTCCACTAGGTCCGTTGGGTCCACTGGTTCCACTTTGTCCACTGGATCCACTGGGTCCAGTTGGTTCATTGGGTCCACTGGGTTCACTTGGTCCACTTGGTCCATGTTATCTATTTTGTCATTTTTGTCACGTTTTGTCATTTATGTAGTTTACATAATATATATTTTTTTTTTATTGCAGGAGTTCAGCAGACGGGCAGACGGCCCACTTGATGAAAAGCGGTTACCATCGCCTATGGACATTTACAACACCGAAGGTGCTACAGATGCGCTGCTGCTCTCTTAAGGGAGATATAGACGGGGATGGTATAGTTTGCGATATAAAATGAAGTGAATCTTTCGGGGGCAAATACATAAAAATTTAATACAATGTAACTTGTACCATTTGCTCTTTAAACAAAAGATACGCACTAGAGGTTGATCCGCGGCGCAGCCACGGGGTAAACTCTAGTATACCATAATAATGCACTGTAACTTGCTATACAAAATAGGGTGCAGTCATTGATTCCAAAAGATATAAAATATATTGTATGTAGGGTAGCAATATTAAGTTATGTACATTTAACTGCCAATGCGCTCCTCCTGAGTTGGCTAGAAAATTTATAATATTTTCCGTAGAAAATCAATTTGCGCCGATAAAGTGTTACCCGGGCGCACTGTCTTCTCATCTGTGAAAAAAGTCACGTATTATGAACGTTGTGAACGGCTTGTAAAAGAATAATAGCGTCGTAAGATAGGTGATCACGATCAGGCATCGAGTTATGTGGGATTAAAAGAACACACGGGCGTTAAAGAAAATTAACTCCGATATTACACAGGTAAAGCGACAACAAACAAAACAAAAACCTTCAGTTTCAGCGTTTACTTTAATAGTAAATTTTTAAGCCTTTGGCGTTCGTTTAATAGTGTAATCATTTAAATATGTGCACAGTACTACAGTAGATAGACTATGGACCTGTACATGAACGAAGTTGCTCAGGAAATGGATGAACGCCCAGCCGATAGCAAGCAGCACGGTGGTGATGAACGATAGCAAGCACTACGGTGATAGTATAAATAAATATTCAAATATCCTTCTTTGTTTCTTCTTGTTTAACTAAAGTAACTACGCACAGTTTGTGAATCAACCAGCGTTTAAGTTTAAGACATAAGGCACACACTGCACATGCACTTCCTCACAACACCAGCATGTAAAAGATACACTCTACATTAGTATAAGTTTAGTATTTAAAATTAGAATAAATTAATATAATAACTTATTCTTAAGGTACACCACAACACAAACATATATTCATCAAATGTCACACACAATAACAAAAATAACAAATAAGCGTGTATAATTTTAAAGCCATATCCTAAATTAAATTGTAAAAAAGGGTACGGAACTAGAGTCCGTAGAGTTGTATAAAAAAATAGCGTTTAAGTATTATATATTATTTAAATATTAAAATAATCACCAAGCAATTAGGCACCAGGCTAAAGCTTGCCTTCTATACGCTCATCCAATCTCAGCTAAACAGTTATTAAGTCTTTGTCTGACACTAAACAAAGAATTTCTTGAAGCAGTACATAAAGTTATATTTCACTGAACAAGTGATAATTTTTAAAGTTTCTTCGGAATATGGGCTTGATATTTACACGATCGTAACCCTAGATTCTGGATTAAATTAGTAAAAAAAAACTTGTGGGTGTAACTTTCGACTTTTGAAGTGAAACTTCTTTAGAATTGTCGTGATTTGAAACTCGATGAAACGAAAAAGCGACACTAAAAGGTGATAAACACATAAATCTATAGAACTAAGCTTGCGATAGAATGAGATACGAGTTTTATATTGTGCAGCACATATTAGAGAGTCAATAAGTACCGATAATTAAATATAGGTTCAATTTGGACCGAAATAAAACTGATAATAATATTTTTTAGACTAAAACAGTTAAAAATTGGAAGTGATACTTAAAAAGTTTATTTTGGATTATAAAATGTTGACGGATGTAGGCTAAGGGAATTATATTAATATAATAAAAGTTAGAGAATTATCTGTGAGTATAATCTCTGAAGTTTCACTTCTACTGCATGTGAACCGCATATACACATTTTTTTTTTAATTATAAAAAGGCTAGGCATAAAAATCGTAAGTAAATACCAAATATCGCTCTAACATCGCTTTTTAAATACATAAATCCAATATTATTTATAAATATTTCTATCTACGCATTCCATTCAATGACACACGGAATTGATAACGATGGGGTCACCCGCAATTACTTGGCTGTGGGCTTTATAAGTTAAAACGATTATGATGACGTCATTGGTAATACAGTCAACCCGCTTTGAAACCCATCCGATTGCATCCATTTCACTTGTGTTATAAAATACAGAGATTCATTACCATGATGCCATTATTTTAACAGATTTTTACCCGTCGACTCGTTAGCGGTCTCTGTTCATGCCTGCCGATATTTCAGCAATAAATCACCCGCGGGTTTTGCATTTGATGATATTCAAAAACAGGCGAAATTCATAAAAGGGACACCGGGCGTACGGATCTGTACGAAAACAGTTTAAACATCATGAATGTTAAATTGATGGAGCTTTTTCAAACGGACTATCAATTTGTGAATGAGAAAAAAATTAAAAAGGTTTATTTACAGTTACAGAGAAAAATATAATTTAAAAAAGTAAGTACATATATACATGCCTAATATTATATGAGTAGTCACGAAATGAAAATGTTCGTCCCCTTAAAGTCGACTTTTGCTTGCACGAGTACAAGAAACAATACTGCCAACATTTGAATCAAAGTTACGTTTATAAAATATAGAAACGTGAAAAAAGAAAATTGAAGTGTTTACAATGACAGACGCTGAGATTAACAATAAGAACAAAGAGGATATAATCACTACGCTTAACATAAATATTAAGACCAATAAAAAGGTTTTTACATCTCTAAACAATATTTTTAGACAAGATAGAAAATCAAAAAACTTTGATCTAAGTAAGTTTAGATTTTATTGTCCAATAGTTAAACCTAATTTTCTGTGAAACACTCTGTTCAGTGACTTAGTTTGAAAAGGTAACATGTGCTCGCGGAACGTTAAATGAATCGATTTGAAATCTAGCGAACATTTTTTACCACCACTGTACTTATACAGGTGAATATTTTAAGTGGGCCTTCAGGGCCAATTGTTTTTATATTTGCTTGTACGCAAACTGGCAAACGGGTCAACTTGATGGCAAGTGGCTAGCGATGTGCCTATGGAGAAATGGCCCATGATGTTTATTTCGTCAAAATCAGCCGATTCGCTTCCTGACAAGGGTAATTGATTATTCAAATATTTAATGATACTTTTCGTCAAAACTGGCCTCGAGACTCTTTTGAGTGTTTGTTTTGTTTGTTTGAGTGCTCTCTATTTCGTATAGTTTAGTATTTAGCCCTGAAGGCCCACTTCAAAAATTCAACAAATATTCTAATTCTAAATAGGCTCTAGGTAGCGTAGGTACCAGCGGTGCTGGTACCTACGCTCACGTATGGAAGCGAGAGTTGGGTATGGAAGAAAGAGCATGAAAGTAGAGTAAACGCGGTCGAGATGCGAGCACTGCGCAAAATCTGCGGAGTGACGCTCGCGGACCGCGTTCGTAATACCGAAGTAAGAAAGAGAGTTGGTCTGAAAGAGAGTGTCGGGGTGAAGGTAAGGAAAGGAATGCTCCGGTGGTTCGGGCATGTGGAAAGAATGCATGATGAAAGAATGACTAAACAGATATACAATGCAAAAGTGGATGGATGCAGAAGTCGTGGAAGGCCACGACACACCTTCCATGATCAAATTGATCGTGTACTAGCAGAAGGTGATGTCAGGAGCCTTAAGAACAGACGAGCGTGCATGACAAGAGTTATGAATGTCAAAGAAGCAAGTGAGGTGTGTAAGAATAAGCCTAAATGGCGCTCTGTTATTCGTGCCTACCCCGCAAGGGAACTGGCATGAAGTTATGTATGTATGTATGTATGTAAATAGGCTCTAAATCAGCAGTGACATGACCCAGATTATATAGGTGCTCCTATACATATAAAAATACGTTTCACACATTTAGATAATCACACCCTTACGTTTTCGTAAAGGATTGATCAAGGAAATTGTAATAAAATCATAGTCCATTTTGAATTTATAGCAATAGATAAGTGTATTGTAAATGTTTAGTGAAATGTGATTATTCGAGCTGCCGTATACTTTTAAAATCTCTTATTTATCAATCCATTAAATTCTAAAAAGTTTCTGTGGTTAAGTTATTACACAGATACATTATTTATCTCTATATATCGAGGCCTTCATAACAAATGGGCGCACAGACAAAAGTGCAGTTTTACACAAGGGACAAGATTGTGAATAAAACAGAGCTAATTGATTGTACGAGTATAAGGCTGAAATTTGGAATACCCTTATTTTTAGGTACACTTGCACACTAGTAAGATTTTCTAAATTGTAAAATGCATAGTTTTTAGTAAACAACAAAAAAATGGCATTTTTGCGTATACGCCTACATGTTATGAAGCCCTCGATATGTACTTTTTCTGTAGGTGTATGTCACTGAATTCTTCCTAAACTGCGGACAGATTTTAATGAAATTGTTGTGTATGCTTGAGTGAGTCCCGGGAAATTTTAGATTTACAATTAGATTTAGTACGTGGCCCTGGGATTGGGCTCTAGGGTTACGATGAAATTTTTTGTATATATTTTAATGGGTTCCCTGGACGGCTTACGTTCACTTCTAGACCCGGTTGGTGGCGCTGAAATCGGGTTCAACATTTATTGTTTAGGGCAAGGCAACGTCTGCCGGGCCCACTAGTATTAAGTATATTATTGTAATACATAGAATACTACAAACTGTTTTGCTAAAATTATCAAATTTAAATTTCATTAGTGCAAAATATTGATGCAAGCAATCAATGAAAGGGGATTGATTGCGTACCTGTTTAACGTCTAAGGCAAAGATGAATGGATAATTAAGAGAACAGGATAATCAAGAAGGCAGCCCTGTAGAATTACTTGTATCGAACAAATCGAGCATAATTAATCCACAGCAGTTCCAACAAATAGGTTGTATTCCTAATGAGAGGAAATTTTAATCACCCGGCTTTGGATCGGGCATGAAGAGATTACCGATAGGCCTCACGCATTTAAAGTTAAGACCCGGAATATTATATTAGATCAAAGGGCCAAAATTAAATTCGTGCCTTCGGTAGTGATAGCGGGGATTTTAGTTGAATTTGTTCTATAGCCTTTCCAAGCATTTATTTTACTTTTGACAGCTCGTTGATGGATCAATTAGTAATGTCCTAATGCGTTGCCGACTCGATTTGTTATAATAATAAACTTCATTTATAAATAAGTTTTAATCATTTAAACTTATCTATATATTTTTGCTCAAAATACTATATACTGTGTAATAAATACCCACACTTCAATTAACATATTTTACATATATTAAATAAGCCATTTTTGTAATAAATTTAAAAAATGTAATAAAATAGATCATTTTTATTTTCAAATCGATTACTTTCGATTTATTTACATATAATGTCGATGGCTTGATAGTCTGTGCCTTACATGGCTCACAGAACATAAATATTACGTCACCCACAACGATAAAGTACGACAATTATGCCATTTGTTTCATGTGGGCTTCACTGTCAAGATATGTGTAAGTTGATAGACGTGCAAACGTCAAAAGTAAAATAAATCCTTGGAAAGGGTATACGTGTTTTTTTTTCTATAATTGAAAATTGAACAAATGCATTTAGTCCACGCATAATGATGGTTTCTGTGTAGGTGATAAATTTCCATTGTTTTTGTTATTTAGATACGGAACCAAAATGAAGTATTTCATCAAAAATACCTTATATGTCGGACATTACTCAATGGATCTTTTTCAAGCCAATTTTCATGAAAAGTATTCTATAATCTTACCATTATATTTTTTTTAAATTTTCAACTTCATAGTTCAAACGTAAGTTAGCAGGAAGAGAAGTTTCAATTTTTTTTCAAAATTTTGATACATTTATGGTGGCCACCTTCAACCTTTATTTTTTGCGCTTTCACTGCAGCATTGTATAGCGACATACAGAATACATATTCTCAATTAATTTCATTCATACAAACTCAGTAGTTTTTAAAAAAAATGGTTGAGACAGTTAAATACAGACGGACAGACAGACACGCGGACGGGAGAAGACGAATTCAAAAAGGTTCCGCTTTTCCCAAAACAGGTACGATCCCTAAAATATTTTTGAAATACAAAGCGTAAGTGTTTGTTAAAATGTTCTACAGACTGCTGTCTTGATCATTCCTCTTGTATGATTTTACCGTGCGTGAACTGAGAAAGAATACAATTTCCTGCGGCCGGGTGGCCTGTCGTAAGAGGCGACAAAACAACCCACAGCCAGGTGGTAGGGCATTTGCCCGTATGGATGCTTATCACCCCGGGCCTTGAATATGTTGCTATAACAATCTTGAGTTATGTTCCGGCATTAGTGGACAGGTTTCTGTTCCCACTTTGAGGCCGGCAGTACCTTTAGCGTTGCTAATATCAATAGCTGCTAATAACCACTTTTCATTAGATGGGTCATCTCATCTATCTGTCGTCTGGAGTTATGCAATAAAAAAAGACCAAAAAGCTATTATACCAACTATTGAAATAATTCCATTCCATGATTTTAACTAGTTGTTGATGATGATATGCTTTTGTGTCGAGAGATATGAAAGTGGAATGTGTCAAATCTCCCTTCCGTATCATTGGTTAGGCCTTCGTAGGTCGTATTATTTCACACCGCCTCTACTGAACCATGCCTTGATCCCGACGGCCGTAATTTTACGTCAGGGCTGTTCCTTTGTGTTTGAAATGTAAATTTCCTCGTTGAACCAAGAATTTCGTTGAAATCTGTTATTTTTGTTTCATGCGATGAAAGTAGGAGATTTAACAGAGGCTACCAATAAGCTTTAACAAGAATCACTTTACATTTGATGTAACAAAGACATTTTGTAATCAATATTGTCTATAATATTATACAATTCTAAAAATGCCGTGTTTGTACATTGAAGCTATTAAAAAAAAGAAACAAGTGGAATACACTAGATAAACGATGGAGAATAGGATGATTTTTTTTTAGATTTCTCGTCTTTTTGTTCGGGATTCACATAAAAATTACTGGGCCAATTTCTATGCGGTTTTCGCTGATCGACAGCAAACTTAATGTAATAAAATGTGTGATATTTTTTATCCCGGGAATTTTCTTGGCAGCGGTTTGTAATTGTTTGGATGCATAAAAATTAGCCTATTCTGATATAGTTTTCACTAAAACATACATTCTTTTTTAACCGACTTCAAAAAGGAGGAGGTTTTAAATTCGTCTATATATATTTTTTTGTATGTTCGTTATTCGATTTCTCCCTTAGTTGTTAACCAATTTTCTTTTAATCGAAAGGTTATATTTCCGAATTGGTCCCATAGTCACCAAGTCAGGATCTGATTTGTGGATCGCAAGAAAATTGAGGGTAACCTTTGTTGAAGAGCATATAGCACACAGAAGAGTGAGATGGCAAATTTGTATACGCGTGCCAGTTGTATAATTTATATAGGTACTTAATATATTATTTCCAAAACGATTAAAGTATTTTGGTTTTTAGTATGAAGTCGGTTTTTAAATGCTGCGGTACTTGTGTGTGCCAGGAATCCCGCGGGAATTTCAACTCAAGCTTGGAGGAAGACGCGGGCATATTCTACTTAAAAATATGGTTTTTATCTTGTTCCTTGCAGTAAAATATCTAGCTGATTAAAAAAATAATTTACAATCTCGCAGACAATGAAATCAATTTAAAATGCAATTAATGGAAACATCTCTGAATAAATTGGTTGTTAATAATTACCTATACTATCGATTTATTGAGACAAAAAAGTCAATGCGTTTAAGTTTGATGAAAAACTGCATATGAGTATGTATCGTTATGATTATATTACTAAAATAATACTATTACTGATTACATTTTCACACACATTACCATCAAATTTCTATAGTGAAAGTGATATTAATAAAACGTTTGATTTCTACAAAACTAAATATAATAAAGCATATAAAAGTATCGATGAAGAAAATCAAGCCAGAAGTAATTTTGTTAAAAATTTTGGTTTATTAGATGACTATAACGAAAAGAATACAGACAAAGAAGTTGTTTATGTGCTAAATAAGTTCGCTGATTTGGATACTGAACAACTAGAACGACAGTATTCTATTACTATATCACCTTGTGAGTATATCATATCGCGCAAATATCGATCTATTAAATATTAGTCGATACTGTTTGAAATGTAGCAGGATTGCCAAAAAGGGGGCAAATATTAGTGTTGGCATTGCGGTTTTATATTCCATCATGCCATCCTGTTATACCCTTTGCATATTATTATTACGGCATGTCAATTCCTTTGCTATTCACATCATATATAGATAATGGTTGTTTTTGATGTTATTATATTACCTATTGCTTATTTTAATAACTGTCAGGAATGTGGAAGACGTTATTATATTCTCGTAAAGCCTGGATCAGCAGTAGCAATCAGTTATAGCCATATAAAAAAATAAGACCTGTTTACATCTTTCTGATACCCAACTTTATGACAATTTTTTAACACGCCTTTAAGCTCCCGAGTAGGTAAATCGAACAACTGTAATCTCTCTATAGATATATTTAGTAATAGTCATATAGGTATAAGTAATATAATATAGTGTTTCCATCATTTCTTAGAGTTGCTGCTAAATTTGTACGACTTCCTGATTTTAAATAATAAAATATTTAATTCAATTGTATTTTATCTAATATTTCAGTTACGTGTATAATGTTGATTAACATATTATAGTTTAATATACCTAGTCTTGCCATAAATATTGTAACAAAGATTTTTTTTTTCTATTGCAAATAACATTTATAAGTTTTACAGTGTGTTAGTTTAATACATAAATATAAAACAATTTAAAATATAAAAAGCTTATTCAAAGTGGTCTCCATTAGCTGCAATACAGTCCTTTAAATGTTGAGGCCAGTTATCAATAGAAGCACGCACTCTTTCCATGGGAAAATTCTTCACTGCCAATCGTATGGATTGTTTTAAGGACTACAAATTATCATGGCGTTTACAGCAAGCCGTACTCTCTAAAACTGACCATAAATCATAATCCAGCGGATTAAGATCGAGACTAGACTACGGCCAGTCTTCAGCTCTGATGAAGTCCGAAACGTTCGTTTCCAATCAAGACTGCGTGGACCGAGCTTTATGTTCCTGCGCCGAGTCTTGCTGGAAGGACCATTCTTCGTTATTGAACATGGTGTTGTTAACGGGCTTAACTACCTTCTCATGAATGGTATCTTGATACACTTGTGCCGATGTTTTGATACCTTTTTCATAAAAATATGGCTCAGTCACTCCTTCATAGCTAACACACCGCCAAACCATCACGGAAGACGGATAATGCCCACGTTGCACTCTGTCGAAAAATTGAGAAGCTTCCTTAGAGCTTTGAGCATAAAAACGGTCATTTTGTTTATTAAAATGTTGCTCAATTGTAAAAATTTTCTCATCCGTAAAAAAAATATTCTGTGACCTCCCTTTGCGTACCACTTCAGTAGTTGTTTCGATTTTACCACCCTATTCTTTTTTAAATTATGAGTTAAGAAATAACGAGTGTGTCTCTTATAGGCTGCAAGTCCTAAGTCATCTTTTAAAATACGCGATATGGTTCTAGGTGATATCTTCATCTCCCGAGATAAAATCTTTTGATTTCGGACAAGATTTCTTCGAATTCTTTCCCTTACTGCTTTGACTACCTTTTTCGTACGAACACTATGTGGACGGCCAGATCTTTTTCTGTCACAATAAGAGGAGGTCTCATTGTATCTATTAATAGCCCGGTACACAAAAATTTGACTAATACCAAGCGTATGGAGAGTTTTAAAAATTGCATTTGGCTCCATACCTACTTTGTCTAATTCAATCACAGCGATTTGGTTCTTTTTATCGCCTCACTCCATTTTAATATCGCAAAATGTTGTATGTACAATGTATTGGCCCAAATATGAGAAAACACAATGAAAAATCATATAAAGATGACAGATTCCAAATTCAAATGTAATATTTTGTTTCTTTTTAATTGTAACAGTATTTATGGCCAGACTAAGTATAATCTCAATTAAATCATAATAAAATTAATTAAATTTCTAATACACAATTTCTATATATTAAACTAAATAATACTATATATACAAATTAAAATTAAACTATAAAATCTAGTGCCAGACCGCTGTCAGTTGGAAACCTGCCCAAAAGACTGGTCACATTTTCTCGCTGAATGACAGTGTTAATGCGTTGTCTGAGGTAAAGGCCACTCTTTTGGTCACGTGAGATGTCTACCAGGCTTTTCACTATGTCTTGATAAAGTTTGTGCGCTTCAGGTCCCCATGTTCCAGGGTCGCGACCCCAAAAGCCGCGGCATTAGACCGCCTATTGTACAGCATCTGTGCCGGCAGACATGGTAGTGGCTGGAAGATGGGTCGCCGCCAGAGTATCGACGCAAGATGCGTTCCATACTAAAGGGAGACCCATATTGCAGGGCACCAATGACTTTCCATCTGGTCTTTTGCCATCGTCGCGGCATAAGCTGTTCGGTTCTAGAACGGCAGGTACCCCGGCGGTGACAAGAGCCCGACGGATTAAGTCATAGGTAAGTGTTGCAAGACGCGGAATTCTGCCGGCACTTCTGATACACGATAAATAATGGTGACCGAGGTGCTCCTCCTTATCTCCATACTGACAGCGTTGATCGTGTAATTATTAAATAATCAGAAAAATTAAACAGAGATAATAAAATATATGTTTAATTTTGATACCTTTACAGTTGACAAACATAAAATACATGTAGGCGAAACAAAATTGATGGACTTGAATAACGCTAAAGATTTGTCTATAAATTAATATATTGTTTTAGTTTTAAAAACATAAATTTTTAATGATAATTTTTTTTTAAATAATCCTTTATAAGAAATTAGAGATAAGTACGTTAGAAAGAATTAGAAACGTAACCCAATAAAAAAATGTATAATTAAGTATTTTTTTAGTCGATAACCTGAGAAGCCAAGGCTTAAGAAACGATGATAAAAAAGTAACAATAGACGAAACAAAATTTTATGACTTGGACAATGCTAAAGATCTTTATAAAGAATTTCTCACTGAACATAATAAGAGCTACGATAAAAAGTATGAGCGAAAAGTGCATTATTACAAATTTGTGCAAACCCTTGTTAAGATTAATGAGCAGAGATTACAAGGGATTAATGCTACGGTGGATGAAAATGCCGATGTTTTAGAAGAACCTTATGAATATTTTTACTAATAAAATGGAAATTGAAATACCTTTATTGCGGCAGATGGTGGATGCCTACAATTTAAAATGAATTTTTTGGCCTTCGCAATTTTTTTTTTTTTGGAACCTCATTAAGATTTTAATTTGAAAGTATCCATATGAACGAAGAGTACGTATTTACTTACTTCATTATATTTCGCAAATAATATAACTTTAAAATTATATTACGTAGTTCAAATAATCAACAAGTTCGGGAAGCCTACTGCATCTCATATGAATTATATTGATTCGAATCTTGACTGGGAAGAAAACCACAGTTAGTCAGTTTATGTAATATTCTTACAATTACCACATGCTGGCGGTAAAGGAAAATAATGTGTTGCATATTGGAATAATCAATGTGTACCACCCGCTTTTTCCGCTTAAAAAAGAGTGTTTTATGCTGTCTGTGGTGTGGTGGTGTATTTCACCAAAATAGGGACACTTAAGTCAAATACTGTAACGATTTTGCATAGTTATTATTGTCTTTAGGCAATAGCACTGCATTGTTGGATAAATCTAATATGGATTGCTATTGACCGAAGACAAGTTCTAGTACCTTAAATGTTGTTGCCTTGATGCTTAGTTCCATTTTGTATGCTAAATGTCACTAATGTCAGTTCTTCTTTATTTTGTAGATACATAATTATTCATGTTGATCCACAATTTAAACATGAAATTGAAAATAAATTTATTATTAATTTCAAATTTTGAATGCTTTGATCTAAAAATGTATGATTTCACTATTAAAAAGTATTGATGCGAGAACAAAATTACTTGCGACTCCATCTTGTCCATTGGTCTTCAATAATTATAGCAAAGAATAATAGAACTGTAGTGAGGTATTGCAAAGTTTTTAATCTCTTGTATAATACATTATAGCGAATAAATTCTCAGTAAAACGAATTTAAATCCACAGTAACAGATGTTTAGACAATTTATTTGAATGTTATCTACCATCCGTAGTTATCCTGGCAAGAATTGTAAGGCATGTTTACTGGGAATTACTTGGAATGGAGACAAGGCGAAATATCATCGCATTGTTACAATTGCATAACTTCACGATTTGAAACTAGGATTTTTTTTATTTTTTATTACAGGAGTTCAGCAAACAGGCAGACGGCCCACTTGATGGATAGCGGTTACCATCGCCTATGAACATTTGCAACACCAAAGGCGCTACAAATGCACTGCTGCCCTCTTAAGGGAGACTGGAACCTGACCACTAATGCCGGAACACAACACAAGGTTGTTATGGCGACATACTTTAGACCAGGGGTGGTAGCCATCCAGTCGGGCAAATGTCCTATCACCTGGCTGTGGATCGTTTTGTCACCTCTTACGACAGGCCGCCTGGCCGCAGGAAATTGTATTCTTTCTCCGTTCCTGCACGGATAAAAACGGCTTAGTACGTGTTGTATCACGGACGTCGAAGGGCTCCATAGAGATGAAGAATATCAATGTTTTTGTCACTTGGCTACGTAATCCTAAAAATATACTAATTAAAAAACATCTGAATGGATCCCTTTCAAACTAGTTTTCATTGAATGTGTTTTTTAAGTTCTGGCAGTTTAGTTTTTTGAGAATTAATATTTTGCCGTATAAAGCATACATATACACAAGATAATGAGAATAATCAAGGATACTTTTATTGCTGGAAGATAATTTTTCTCGGAATAAGACGGAACGGATGAAACGAAAGAAATTTGGTATGGTATGCGTAGTTTGAATACTATATTCCTTTTAACGTAGAATATTTTTTAACGAAAAGTCTTATCGTTAAAGAGCGATCTCTTCCATACAAGCCGTGGCAAGAATATTCTGATTAGGAGTGGCGATGGTGGTATACATAATTATTTTTTTTCTAATTTTAATAATAAATATATAACTATACAATATATACAAATAAAATATATGCATGCGAAACTCAAGAAAATCTCTAGTTGTTTCAATAATATTAATTGCCGCGTAGAAAAAAAACATGCATACATTAGCACGGATTTTGCGTCAAACAAAACATATTGTCCTATCAATACTAGTCACCCAGATAAATAAAAAGGCGTCCTATATTCTGTTGGAAAAATGCACACCCACGGCAGTTATGTTTGATCCCATCGGAGTAAACAGTGGATTGAAAGCTTTACGTTGAGCGTCATCCTGCCACTACGGTATTTCTCTTGGGATAAATCTACGTAGTAGTCGATAGTTCGAACACCGTACAATAGACATTAGGTTTACTAGCTGCCCTATTTTATTAATAGAAAACGTGGAGGATGTTCTATATTAGAAATTTCTTTGAAGCACTGAAAATATTCTTATGAATTGTTCTCAGTAATTTTCTTTACATTTGAAAAGTTATCTAAAAGAAATTTAAAAGATTAGCCTAGTATGTGGCAGTTCATGAATTACCTACGAAAGCTTCCGTAGAAGCTGTAAAAGTACACAATTTTCATCATTAATTGGTTTACGGAAGTATAAAAAAGCATTCAATCGAAAAATAGCCAATTAAATCAAGACATTGTTCGAATTATTTTTCATTTAAAGTATTTTTGGAGCTTATCATCCCTGAATGATTATAAAGTGCGGATTAAATTTATGAAGGGTGATATATATGCACTTCAGATGTACAAAGTAAAAAATAAATGCAATCGAAATTTAAATATTTGGAGACATACATCGCTATATCCAGGTATTTCTGTGTCAACCCAAAGAATTGTATATCTCACCCATAATACAAGTGTAATTTGTTTAGTTTGGTAATACGAAATAATAATAATAAAAATAAGTCATAATATTCCAATACAACGAAAATCACGTTTTGCATACAGAATTCATATAAAATTAATATATCCATATTTTTTGTATACCGTGGGAAAACTAATAAACCATATAAAGGGGACAGCCAATATCATCCCCTTGACGTCACATTTATTGTGCACCATAACGCCATAGAATCGCAAACCACGTTATAAGGATCAATAATATAGAAATTTATGGCATCGTCTGTACATTGGAGGGCACTAAAGTGCCTCAAGTAGGGTAGTACCATCGCATCGTCGAGTTTTTGGTCGAATCGCATTCGAATAATTGGATCGTATCTGTACGAACACTTTGATGGCTAATAAAATAACACTGCATAGGGATGTTAGCTTTCGATACGTCTAGTTACATTCGTTTTAGCCTTGGATTTTGGAGATTTAGAAAGGAGATGATTACGTTTTGCTTTTCCACGAAAGGAATCTGTCATTATACTTCTTCTGTGCCATCATATACACTTCATATAAATGAGTTTATGTTTGATTAAAATAGAAAACCATTTGCAACTGTTATGCTAGTGAAGCATACATATTAATACTCAAAGTTTCTATGTACATATATTTCTTTGCATATACCTAGATGAATCAAAAAGTTCATAGAAGTGCATATATATAAAACCTTTTTGGGAGAAGTTCTATACATACTTTTTTTTTGAAGCGGGGGAATACGTTTCGTACACTACTAGGCCCTTTGTGGGGGTTAGACCAAAGCGTCTAGAGTTAGACCACACGACTGGAAAGTGAAATAACAAAATAGCCGCCGGCATGTGTGGAGACTCAGCTGGTAAAGTCTGCCAACTGTCACTTGTTTTTGTCAGTTCGTTCGCACGTAATAAATTGTTTTGTGCAACGAGTTGCTAAAAACGCAAAAATATGGATAAATATGAGTTACGTGCGGTGATAAAATATCTCAGCTTGAAAAGATTGTCTAGGAAATAATTTTTTTCGGACATTCAGCAAACACTAGGGGATGATGCTGTATTTTCGATTACTGTATCCTATTTTACGATTGCGTATTGAGTGGTTGAATTTGAAACAGGTAGATTAAGCTGTAAAGATGACCCGCGTTCTGGGCGGCCTTTAACCTCGGTTACGGAAGAAACTGTCAAAACTGGTTGAGAATCTGGTTTTGGAATACAGAAAAATAACTATAAAATATATAGCTGAGATCCTAAAGGTATCTTTTGGTAGCGTTCAATCCATTTTAATTGATTCACTGGGGTTCAAAAAAGTGTGGCCAAGATGGGTGCCACGAATCTTAACCGACAAAAACAAAACGCGACGCTTGGAAATATCTAAGCGTAATCTCGAAATGTTCCAGTGTGATTCGGATAGTTTTTGCCGTCACCTTGTCACCATGATTAAACGTGGTTCCACTATTTCGATCCTGAAACTAAGAGACAAAGCATGCCTTGGAAACGACCATCCTCTCCATCCATTAAGAAATTTCGAGTTGCTCCTACTGCTGGCTAAGTTACGGCCTCAGTGCTTTGGGATAGTAAAGGAATCCTTTTTACTGATTACATGCCAAACTGCCAAACGATTACTGTACACTATTATGCAAATTTAATTACGAAAGTGCATGAAGCGATTAAAGAAAAACGTCTTGGAATACTGTCGTTGGGTGTGTTGTTTCTTCACGATAACGCTCCCACTCATCGATCGGGGGTTGCGCTCAACGTAATCTGCTGTGTTGGTTTCAATCTCCTTGACCACTCATCATATTCTCCGGATTTAGCTCCAAGTGATTTTCAAAAAATTAAAAAAGGAAATTTGTGGAACTTAATTTCACGATAATGAAGCGATTAAGGCTGCCGTAGAGAAGTTTTTCGAGACTCAAGAAAAACATTTGAATTTTGAAGTGAAAGTTCTATATAGACGGGGGGGTCTTAGGATTTTTCTGTCACGAAAAAGCGTTACGTCCGCGTGGAGGAGCGGCATAAATTTAGAGTAGACTATGGATGCGTTTTTTGGTTCCGGATTGAATTCAGTTTTTTTCTTTGATAAAATAAAATATGTTTAAATAAAAATGCATTCATTAAAATCTACCTAATCTAACCAAATCGCAATTTGCAGTAAACCTTCGAAAAATGGAAATGTGTGTTGGGATACATAGTAGAAGTGAAACTTCAACGGACAAGTGGAAAAACGAATGGCAACGGATAAGTGGCAAAACCAATCGCAACAAAATTTTACCTTGAAGTTTTACGGGTAGGTTTTCAAATTAGACAAGTACATTAATAATCTGCCCGTAAAACTTCAAGTTAAATTTTGTTTTATTGTGCGTGCTAGTTGTTCAATACTTCTTGACAAAACAACAGGCGGCCTTATCGCTAAAAGCGATCTCTTCCAGGCAACTTAGCTTAAAAGAAATTCTTAACTAATCTGGAGATGTAGGTGGAGCAGAAAAAATATAGGACTGTACAATTTAAATATACATATTTATACTAATGTATAAATATAATACATACGATTACGATTTTACTATATCTTAAAGGTTTTGTTTTGCCAAAATATCTACGGAACCTTCACTGTGTGATACCTCCAAAACATATTGAAGTAACAAACCGGGGTTTCCACCAAAACCTTTAAACAAATGTACACACACAGGTGTAGTTTAATATGTATTTCTCATCCCAGAGGTTTTATTGACACTAACACGAGGATAAGCACGCTCTCGTAAACCGCGAAACCGCACCCTATCGGTACGAACTGCTTCAACGTCTTGAGGTGTTCTCAACACACAAACATATTAATTAAATAAAATAATATCTTGCTATTTTCTCCGTGTTTTTTATGTTCCTTTTCCATTTGGGATCATGTTAGTGTTAGTGAACATTTTACGCAGATGTAACGATCGATTTGATGCGTTATTTATTTAGCGGCATTGTTATTAATTGCTACTGACGTTAAACGTTGACAAATAACATATGTATATACATTAATGTACTAAACATTAATGGCGTTATTATTAACGCTATAAACAAGACTCATTTCGCCAGTCACAAACACCAACATCCTACCACGTGGACCACGATTATAAAAAATACTCTTTGAATGTAATCTTATTTTTGTTCTTCGGTAGAAAGACGCTCTAGCTTCTTTTAATAATGTATTTTGAGTGCTGAAAGCATTTTGGCGAAAATGAAACCCATATGAAATTGTTATGCCCGTTTATCCGTCCGTCTTTGTATATTACAATCATTTTTCTGAGAAACCAATGAGTTTATATGTCTGATATTTAGCAGTAAAACCAATATGTAATCTGTGTGCCGCTATAAAAGATTTTAGTGAAATTGCGAAAAAACCAAAGATTAGAAGATAACTAAAAGTTATTAATTTTTCAGTGTACATACTCAGGTGAGGTAACGTTAGTGTAATCTAGAAAAACTATACCAATGTTCCTTAAACATTCTTTAATTAAGTCAAAAGATGATAAAATGTTAGCTCATAAAGACGTTAAAATTTGAGATACAGAATATTGTTACGAGTTGCAGGACTCGAATTAAAATGCCGTTAGAATTACTATAGAATTTATTAGAACTATACAAACACGTATAACACAGGTAAAAATATAACTGAACACAACCAGAACAAACGTAATGCACGATTCAATAACACGCGCGATGTCCGTCACTATATAGAATGTACACACCTCTTGCCTCGCTTGTGGTTATCGCTTGACTGCCTCACCCCTCCACCGGGTCATTGCTTTATACTGTACAAATACAATATGTCTGCTTGACCGCGTGGACTGAGTTTTCCAAGAATCACACCTAGCTACTGACTACCATAAAGATTACAATACACAATGGGCTGTTTTTTCCAATCACAAATTTTAAACACAAAGTAAACAAAAGAAGACAGTCATAAATAGTTTCAATGTTATTGCTCAAATGCCGGCGGGTAACAAATGTGCTTTGTTTACAGATATGTAGGTGGCCCAAATCGTAACAATATTTTCAATAAGATGCTTAGTAGAGTTTGGTAGTCAAATAACAAAAATAGTAGACGTGCGTCATCTCTATGGAACCCATATTGTGCACGACTAGAGTTGCACTTGGCCGATTTTAACTTTTCATAGCTCCAAAGCAAAAATAAAGTTTTCTTACACATAAACATTGAAACGAACGTTTGAACAAATCGTTTGTTTTATGTCAAGTGTCCGAACTATAAATCCTTGGCAACCAATCACATAGCAGGTCGGGGTGCTAACTTTTTTGTTGTTTGATACATATGACAGTGTGTACATACACCATACATATTACATCGGTGCGTAAAATAAGCAAACTTTACGAGGCCCCGCAGGGTGCAAAAGATGACGTACGAGGAATAAATTACTGTTCCTGTCGCGTGTTTGTCTCTTTGGGAAAGTTCAGCGTTGGCAATTTTTTATCTATCTCAAAAATTGCCTGTTTCCAGATCGGAAAGAAATATTGTAGTTTGATGAGTTACAGTACTTTGTTGTATTGGGATTTGAAAGGAGGGATTACACTTTTCCCATTTGGGATATTGAAAAAATATAATCTGTAGCAATAGATATAAGTACTATATATACAAGTAATATATATAACAAGTGAATATTTTGTGATAAATACTACAAATATGTAAGAAATTTTTAAGGTGTTGTTCGTGTATCCGAACGCAAGTATGAACGAACGAACGGAAGGAAATAGCTATGAATGATTGAAGGATTGGATTTAAAAAGAACAGTCATGGCAGCATTGGACAGTCTACATAAGAGCGTGGGTGGTGAAATGTGTGTCAATAGATGTTTTAATACGTTCATATGATGTTAATGAAACTTGAAGGTGATAAGAAGATTTTGTTCTATTCAACGATCGAAGAGTGAGTCAACCATCAAACAACCCACACACTCGCACATATATTATAAGCGGGTATTATTTATAATTGGAGATTTCGTAATTTTTCTGCAGCACTTAGAGAACAATTACAATTTATTGTTGTGTTTAATACGAAACAAGTAGCCTTTTTAAGGCTTCTCTATAAATGTAATACGAATAGGGTCTTATTCAATCCATTTTAAAAGTGAATCAGCTTTCTTTTTTAACTTTAAGTATCGATAATTATCTATTCTTTAATATAATTGTAATTAACCCTGCATATTGAGATAACAGATTTGTGAAATCGCTTTAAACAACTGTGGTGGTTATAATGGTCGTTACCTTAAAAATGGAACGTTCCGAAATCAGCAATGGGACATCAATGGGCTAAAGTTGTATAACATACAATTACATATGACATCATAAATTTTTTCGGTCACTCGGTATCGGTCGGTAATTTTCGTAAACGTAGTTTCCATTATTTACTATGGTCTGGATGTCTGGGAATGGCTCCAAAGTGATCCCTTGTATATTACCCATAAGCGTAGCTTAGCTTCAATATGTATAATAAGTGTGTGCGTTAGCAAATTATTTATTTATATCTTCATAAATACTTATAAAAATGTGAAAATGCTTTACCTACATGCACTTGAATCGAAATTCTGAATACCGAATAATCTCAAGCCTCGATCTGGCTGTATGGTGTATGACCGTAATTATGTATATGAACATCATTTGAACATTAAGAAAGAAGACCGAAAAAGGTTTCATGTGACGCATCTGATATCTTCGCTAAAAGGTGGCGAAAACCCACAAAGTTTCACTGAGACAAATTGAATAAGGCACATCCATGTTTCATTCCTAAAACACTAACTAGATCTTAACAGTAATGGCATCGCACAGAGGGATGGATACCGATGTATTTACGACTATGATCTAAATTTATTTTACAGTGGATAATAAAAACCTTTCGCAGAAATATTGAGGTGCTTCGCAAGTATTTATGGTAATAGAGTCGATCGATTAAATGACAAGGGTTTGACAGTCAAATTTCCAACAGGATAACGGTGTGGATTGGATAATAGAAAAAGTGACAGTTCCAATAACGTGCTCGACTATTGTTAATTTAATAAAATTATTATGAAACCCCCGTCAAACTATTCTGACTTATGACTTCAATTTCACGACCTTGTTACTAAACTAGCTTAATTTGTTCGACTTCCCTCGTGTTACAAAATATATTATACTGATGTTTGTAGCATATATTCAGAATGCGCAAAAGTTAAATGCGCCTAAGAGACAATTAGTTCATAAATTTGCGTAGCTTTAGTCAAGTGTCAACATTTACAACACCTATCAGCGTGTAATGCGAAAGAAATAGCACGTGTATCCGGATAGCGTCCGAGTGAGAGCGCACCATTCTTCTTTCTCCGTTCTGTGTGTGAACCTTATAATTATATTATGGGCAATGACGTGTACGCACTTCGAAAACGCATTTAACTTTTGCACTACTATATCTCTTATATTAATTAGACGTATTTATGAAAACTGGAATTAACGCACAACTATTACTATGCAACTAGCGAACTACGCTACGTTTCTCTAGAACATTTACCTATTTCCCGTACAACAATGATCTGTAGAGATCCCGCAGCGGGTTTCCCTCTGCGCTACGACATGGGATTCTTCAAGAAGGGAGTTATTTAAACATTTATTTATTTATACATTTTTTAGAGGTTTGCAACGCGTTAACGACGCCTTTGGACGTTTGCACCATAGACCGCTTACCGGTTACAGCCGGTAACCGCTTTCCATCCAGTGGGCCATCTGTCTGTTTGGCTACTTCAGCCAATAAAAAAAACTTAGAAATTTAGGTCGAGTACAAATAACGGTTCCAAATTGCGTGTTTTATCTGTGCTAAAATGATACCAACTATATATCTTTAATGTTAATTTTATCCAGCATGGTTAGTGTCACCGACTTGAATTTAAATAAAAAAGTAGAGTTGGACCGATTAAGGATTTTAATATCGGTATCGTATTTTACAGAGGAACCTGTCATAGGCGAGTCAGACTTACACAGAGCCATTCGTCCAGAGATACAACTGCACAAAAAATATTATCAAGTTTTCATTAAACTACACACTTGTAGTATTACCGTAGACTTTTCTACGAAATAATTGTTAATTTTAATTATTATAAACATAAAAATACATTTTTTTCCCGTAGCAAATAATCTAGCTCTATGCCAAATTTCATCCAGATCCTTTCCGCCGTTCTGGCGTGATTGAGTAAGTGACAAACATCCCTCCAAAATTTCGCATCGATATTATTATATATATACATATAACAGACGAGCTTGCATGACAAGAGTTATAAATGTCAAAGAGGCAAGTGAGGTGTGTAAGAATAAGCCTAAATGGCACTCTGTTGTTCGTGCCTACCCCGCAAGGGAACTGGCGTGAAGTTATGTATGTATGTATGTACATATTTAATCTTCTTACTATTTAATAATAATCTTAAATTTAGAATCATGATGTTTCTTTCTGTATTTACGTAATTCCTTTCATACCTTCATATTTGAAATAAAATGTAAAAATGTCTATATTTATTGTTAAATTAAGAGGCCATAAAGGTAAGAAACATTAAGCAACTTATTTTATTAAATAATTCATCTTATACAAACTCGATCTCATTTCATCAATTGTCAAAGTTTAAAAACTTAATCCACTTAAGAGCCCTTTAAGGGGTATGCTCACTGCGCATGACTTTACCCTAGCGGGAAAAACCAAGGACACAAAGCAGTCGGCTTGCGCGAGGTCTGCACGCCTCCTTCGATCTACATTCGAATATGGAATACGATCTCGCTCGGTGACTTCTAAATAGAAGGCAACTTTAACTTTATCGACATAAAATAAAAATTGAACCTAGTGTTACCAATTGAAAAAATGAGGATTGTGTTGTGTTGTAAATAAAAAAAATGAACAGCAACGGAGTGTGTAAATGTTTATAATGTGACTTAGTTTTAGTTAATTCTAGTGAAATATGAACATGTAAACAATGTGCGAAATTATTGAAGCCGCAAATATGAAGTTTTTAGCGCTTATTGCACTATGTGGTAAGTGTCAACAATTATAATTTTAATTAGGAATTACGTGAAAAATTGTAAATTTTTATTCTCTATATGAGAGGAAATAAAAATCTTTACTTGCTCTATTGAGTGGAGTGAATGAAAAAGATAAAATAGTTTTGGTACATAATTTCAAGTATTTGATTGCATAATAGTTATCATCACCTGATGATGTAAAGACAGGATGGTTTCTAGCATTATATTCTGGTCGTTTTCGGAGTATCTGTTTCAGAGCTTCTGGGGGCTACTTTTATCTTCCGTACTTTACACAGTTCTTTTTGTTAGATCATCACCGCCATTTGTACACAATTAGAATAATACTTAGTTCGTAAGTTTTCTATAAGGATGTACATTAAAGTCTATCTATCATTTTAGGCATAATATATACTTAGGTATATTATATACTTTTATATTATATATTGTTTACTCGTGTTGTTCACCTTTTTCTTTTTTGTTTTATCTCGTTGATTGCACCGGTTATTTACTTGGCATTTGTCAAGAAACAGGTTCTCAAAAATTAAATACTATAATTTATGTATCATTAATTTAATCAACATATTTGGCCATGAAATTGTTGTATAGAACATATAAATTATTCTTTATTTTTATCAACGTTATTATTTTGTTATCAAGAGTTTCCAACTATATTAAAGACGGCATTTAATTAGATACATATACGAGTATCATTATGCCCAATCCATGCACATGTGATAACTATATTAAATGGACCAACTACCAGTTTATTGACTTACCTCCAAACATAAAAAATGTACAAAAATAAAAATACATTTATATCGAAATTAAAAGAAATAAAAGTAAAATTGAGTGGGTGTTTATGTGGTTGTAAGTACAGTCGTGGTACGAAAAGGTTTGCCAGTTTTCAAAACATATCAGTTTTAAAAATCTTATATCATACGAACTGGAAAATTCTGAAATGATTATAATCTGTGGAACTTAGAAAATACTTTCTGCAAAAAGAAGTGTCAATTATATTATACTAGCGGATACTCGTCCGCTTCGCGCGCCGTAAAATTCGTTCTTAGCTGACCTCTACTTGGCGAAAGGAAGGTCCATGCCAAATTTGAAGACTATAGGTATTATAGTTCCTGAGATATCGTGATGAGTCACTACATACGTGGATTTCAATGATATATATAAACATAGATTACTAGATGTACCTGGCAGACGTTGTCCTGCCTTTAAAAATAAGTCTAGAACCCAAATACAGCGTCATCTACCGGGACCAAATGTTAATCAAAACTCGAACGAACTTGAACAAACAGAGTAGAAAGTTATTAAAGTACTTATATCGCTATTAAAAAATAGGGGTTGGAGGTAGAAAGATGAAAATTTAGGGTTGTATGTATTTTTCAATGCTAAATCATAATAAATTATAAATAAGAAATTTTGACATAAAATTAAAAAAATATATTTAGTTGTCACCCTTATCATTTAGGGGCATAAAAAATAAATGTTGGCCCATTCTCAAACCTATGCGATATTCACACAAAATTTCGTATTAATCGGTACACCCGTTTCGGAGGAGTTTGGTAACAAACACCGCGACAAGAGAATTTTTTATATAACATAATATTTGTTTAGAATTTTTGAAGATATGGGATATTTTCTTTAAAATGCTTTTTGTGGTTCCTTGGTTAAATGACGAAAATAAGGGATTTTTTTAACTTTGTAGAACCCTTAGTTATACGTAGACTGCTAAGCACTTATATAATTCAATTTATTTGTTTTGTTTTCTCTCTCTTTTCTTACAACTTCTCCGAATTATTTGGAGTCGGCACATTGTCTTTTCCTTCCATAGTCCTCTATTCTGACATACGTCCTCTGTCACATCACAAATCATTCACACAATTTATCCAACTCTTTTTGGTGTACCTTTAGATTTGTACTCTTGTCAATCTTCCAGTTTGACGTTATTTTTATCACGTAACTTTCACTTTTCCTTATTACATGATCAATAATGATGATCATACCACCGTGGTCTTGATCCTCTCAATTTTTCAGTCACCGGTGCAACTTTCAAAGATCCTCCACCTTATCCTTTCTTGTAACAACACACATTCATCTCAACATTCTCATATCAGCTAAATCTTTTATGGCTGAATTATAAACTTAGCCTAAATTACTTATTGTTTTATTTGCTTGTATACTAAATATATCGTCTCACTGTCCCCTTGCAACATTTTCAAGCCACTTCTTATACTTACTATTTATTCTACGGCAAGTAACATCTGAAATTTCTTCAATTACGCCCAAACGTATATTACCTTCCATGCTATACGTTTATTGCTGACGTCGAGAAAACTTTCTACCGAACTAAGCCGCTCGACGCTCGGGAATAGTGTAAAAAGACTTTATCGGTTATAATTACCTACCCGCCCAAACTGCCGACCCCTTCCAATAATGCGGCGTGAGATTTATGATTATGTCCACAATAAACGGCCCGAAGTTTTAGTGGGGCTCGCTGACCGGCTGCTAGCCGAACGTCATATCTTCACATGCTCCCTATAAATATAGTTTAGTACGGTGCTGACCTCTTAAAACGCTAACCCCCTAGTAAAAATATATACCCTATCTGTTTATTACCCGTTTATTCAAAATCAATCGCAGTAACTTTCAAAACGACTCTCCGATGTTTACTTTTACCATATATCTATTAGGGTTTCTTACCGTTTTGGCAATAACGGAACTATTATAAAATAGTCATATGTCCGTCAGTACACCTGTCCATTTTTCCGTCTGTCTTTATTTTTTTTTTTATTGCAGTAGTCCAGCAGACAGGCAGACGGCCCACTTGCATTCACGGACATTTGCAACACCAAAGGTGCTACAAATGCACTGCTGCTCTCTTAAAAGAGACTGGAACCTGGTCACTAATGCCGGAACACAACACAAGGTTGTTATGGCGGCATACTCTAGACTGGGGTGGTCGCCATCCAGTCGAGCAAATACCCGACCACCTGGCAATATAATCGGCAGACAAACACACATGGTACCTGCCTGAGCTAAGCAAGTTGGACCGCTCTGGAGCCGATCCCAGACACCCAGACTTTAACTTACTTTAACTATATATTCACTAGAATTCCCTGTTGTAAATACTGGTTTATAATATAATATCTTATATATTGTATTTAAATTATTTTTATACCATCAAAGCCATCTTTGTTCCCTGTATTTACATAAAACTCCTAATTATAACTTTATATGAAGAAACCTTTTTTATTTTCTACTTTCGCTGGCTGCATTGGCAGGAACGGAACTATTACAAAATAGTCATATCCGTCCGTACGTTTGTTCGTTTTCTTGCTGTCTTTGTATGTTATAGTTATTTTTCTCGAGCTACTGGGCTTGTATGGTTGAAGTTTAGACGTATTTATTATGTAGTCTACACATTGCTGTAGTACTTAAAGTCGTAAAAAAATAAACATTACAGATGGCGGCCATATGGTATATGTAACTGATGGTTGATTTTTTTTCTTAATATGCATAGTCGGATATCCTAATCTAGAAAAATCATGATGATGATCTTTAATTTTTATTTATTTTGAGTTAATAAATGGCGAGATATTCGTTTCCAGATTCAGGAAAAAATAAGAAACTTAATAAACGAGGGAAAAGCCTATTCAATAAGTATTTGAGGTATATGGTTTATTTTTAATTAAATGATTGTTTTACATACATACATACATAACTTCACGCCAGTTCCCTTGCGGGGTAGGTACGAACAACAACAACAATGATTGTTTTGAATATAATAAATTACAACCATAACAATATGACTCAGCCAAAAGACAATCCTTGCCTCTGCGGAACCCTTTATACCTGCTATTTACTCTCTCTGTCTTCTCGAAGTTTATATTTATCTTAGCTGGTAAACTTTCTCAAGAAACAGGTTCTATAAAACAAAAATATTTTTCTGATTAGAATGATATTTCTTGAGATCACATTAAAATATTGTAAAAATATTTTGTTGATTTAAATAACACACTACTAATGAAATACATTTATAGAGCTCTACTACAAACTTTGACACAAGTCGTGCACAGCCTCATAGAAAGGAGAAGATTTTTTTTTGCGATTGATATTAAAATAAATATCTGTGTAAATACCCGTTCATCGAAAATCAATCTAAGTAAAAAGAAATATTTGACTTCACTTATTTACGATAGATAATAAAAGTCGGGAAATAGAATGTTTATCCAATACTAAATGAATTCAGATTTATATTTGTATGATTATGAAACATTATTTATTCATGATCAATACATACGTGTTTGTTGTATTTATTACTTTTTATATTCCTTTAAGCTGCGAGCTTGCTGTAAAAAAATAATAATATCAAATCGGCAAAGTTGAAAGTTCATTTGAAAGTTGCACCCGTGATTGAAAAATTGAGAGGAATAATACTAAGGTAGTATGGGCATGTAACAAGGAGAGATGAAGGGCACGTGACAGGACAATGTTAAACAGGAAGATTGACGGGTACAAAGATAAACGTAGATCAAAAAAAACATGGTTGGATTTTTTCAACCATCTCTTTTTTGATCTACGTTTACCTTACAATATCATCCTATTCTACCATGTTCTTATTATTATTATCATTATTCTATCATGTTATACACATCAGTATAACATTCTTCATATAAGTACATACACCATCATGCTGTCATTCTTCATACAAATGAAGGATGTCATGATGATGTCTGGTGTGATAGAGGACGTATGTCAGAATAGAGGAGTGTGGAAGGAAAAGACATAATTATGGTACCGACCCCAAATAATTGAAAAAAGTTAAAAGAGAAGAGAAATGTAGTCAAGTGAAACAGGTCATGCGCAGAATTGGACGCTATCTTCTACTTTAAAACCGTATATTATTGATTGCACCTATAGAGTTGAAGATATAATCTTTAAAAAATCGTAAGAAGCCCAAAGCCCACAAAATGAATTCCACAATGGATTTTAGTTTGAAGGTCACACTCATTGCGATTATTTTCCGTAAAATCTGTTATAACCTATAGAACTACCTCTATATCGAAGAGTGTGGATTTAAATTCGTAAACGCCTATAAATTTAGTATGTCTGTTACACCTTGGGCTTCTTTTAGACCTTACTAACGATACCACGATAACCTGCATGACTGGAAGAAAAATTCGTTCCCGTGTTACGTATATGGAGGCCGACCTGAGTTTTTATTTTTTTTTCGTATTGTGGCTACACCGTTGTGTACAAATAAATACAGTTTCTTAACTAATTTCACTTATATAGACGCAGTCATTTCTGAGTAAAATGGCTACTACGTATATATAGATATAGAGATGGACAGACAGACATGACAATTTAAGGGACTAACTACACTTATTCAGCTCAATTTAGATTTTGCCCATAGAAAACACCAGTTTTGTATGCAGATACGTACGTATACTTTCGCGGCAAACAGGTATAAAATGAAGACAAGTGAGTTTTTTAATATGCGTAGGCTCACGAAAGCATTCAGTGCTGTTTTGCCGCGTTCAGCGCTGTGTTCTTGTCATTGGTATTCTAACGCATGTTAACGACAGCTTTCAGCGCCTTTACTTGACTTACTACCTACACTTTATCGGCAGGTTTCAACTTGAAAACGTTTAAATCTGATTGAGCATATCAGAGAGTAATGTACGCTTCTCAGTTATTCAGCGCTACACGCGGTAGATAGAAGCGTTTCAGCGGAGATAAGATGCTTTGAGCGCCTTTTACAATCATAAGCTGCTATACGCGGAAGATAGAATCGGAGGTGAATAAGTTTAACCAAAACCGTCTAGCGAAACGCGAATGGGGCTGACTAAATGTAGTTAGTCCCTGAAGGAGACCCGACATCAGTGGGCATGTATTCAGCAAATATAAACCAAAAAGAGCTTAATGCTTACAATATAAGAGCGTCAGTGATATCGTTCTCTATAAGAGTTTCCTTTTTGCCAAATTATTCATTAATAGGTTTATTTGTTATATAAAACTCTTAATTTATAAATACATATTTTCCAGTGCCTTATTACAAAAGTTTATTTGTTTTTGTCTACTAATTTGAAAGTATAATTTTCAATGTTATCAAGCCTACGGTCAATAAGCTATTCTGTTGATTTTCCATTGTTTTGCTTTAAGGTAAACAATATCGAACACAAATTAGTATGTAAAAATAATAGCGTTATAAAATAATATTTTCTTAAGTTTTCGCGACTTGTATACATAATAAAACTACGTTTTAACGGTTTTAAGCGCGGTAATTTTATTTGATTTTGGTTTTTCCGACGTTTCGGCCACTTTTCAGTGGCCGTGATCACGGAAGACAAAGATGTCAAGTGTCAACGAGTATTGTTAAAGTTAAAGAGGAAACGCGACCACTAATCATATGTCAATGTCGGTGGTTAATCTGTCAAAACAAACATTGGATAAAAACACCGTTTCGGTATTAGAAAAAGGCCTTAATTACGCAATAACCCCGCGAAAAATACCTTTTGAAAACATAATCTGCAACGTAGAGGAATGTCTGGTAAGGAACAACATGCAGAAAGAGGATGCGGAAGCTATACGACAAGATATCTCATCGGTTTTACGCCGTAGTCGTCTACCCAAACCGAATCTCACTCGTGCTGAATATATTGCCTTAAAAAACATTCGCAATAAACCAGAAATAACCGTGCTCCGTGCAGATAAAGGTAACGCGACCGTCGTCATGGATACGTCTGATTACAATAGTAACATACAAGATCTTTTATCGGACGAAAGCACTTATAAAAAGGTCAAAACTGACCCCACGGATAAAGTAACCAAACAAACAATCGCGGTTATGAAAAAACACTCCGAAAAATTAAGCTTAGACGTATCCGCACTCACACCAGCTTGCGCCAAAGCGCCTAAACTGTATGGGTTACCTAAACTTCACAAAAACAACATCCCCTTGCGCCCTATAGTTAGCCAGCTTGACTCACCAACATACAGACTGACACAACATCTCGCGAAGACACTCAACAATCTCCGCGGCAACACACCCTACCATGTCAAGGATTCCTTCGATTTCATCAGCGCAATTGAAAATTTGACATTGGCTGAGGATGAAGTACTAGTCAGTTTTGATGTCCAGTCCTTATTTACCAGTTTACCAGTGGAAGACTGCATTGAGATTGTCAAAAGGAAGCTAATAGATAATAACATGCCTGAGGAATATGCAGATCTACTAAAACATTGCCTCACATTGCATTTCTAGATCATCTCAATTCCATTAGCAGTAATATAAAATTTACTATAGAACTAGAAGCAAATAATAAATTAGCTTTTCTGGATGTGCTCATCCTAAGGAACCCTGACAATACTCTTGGTCATACGGTGTATAGGAAACCTACCCATACAGATAAATACCTTAATGGTTCGTCTCACCACCATCCTAGTCAGTTAGCTACCGTGGGCAAATCTTTGTTTCAGAGAGCACAGAAAATTTGTGACGAGAACCACATAGCTGGAGAGCTTCAGCATGTCAAGCGAGTTCTACAACGCAATCAGCTGAAGACTTCACACCAACGTCACAAAGGCCCCAAACCACCTTCAGTTGAGCGGTGCCCTGCTACCCTACCCTACATCAAGGGGGTCACATACAGAATTGGTCACATCCTCAGGCGATCTTCAATTAAAACATATTTCAAGCCGCAGAAAAAGATCAACCAATTTCTGAGACCTGTGAATTGCAATATCCCACTCCAGGATGCAGGAGTTTACAAGCTTGATTGTGAGTGTGGATTGTCATACATTGGGCAAACAAAGAGGAGCATAAAAACACGAGTAAAAGAACACATTGCTGACATGAAACACACAAGGTCTACGAAGTCTGCGATCAGTGAACACACGCTGGATAAACCCAACCACTACATCAGATTCGATAACCCACAAATCCTCGCGAAAGAGAATCGTTTCATACCTAGAACGATGCGTGAGGCTATTGAAATCAAAAAACACCCAAATTTCAATAGAGAAGATGGTTGGCAAGTACCACCTGTTTGGGATCCAATTATCAAAACTATTAAGACCCAAACCCAGCAAAAACCAGCTGCCAGACCTCAAGACACTGTGAGCTCTTTCTGCGTACAACGGAACACAAACCAACTTGACTGATAATTACTTTTATTTTTCCTTCCACCCATTTTAATATTATATAAAATTATTAGAGCTAGGCATGTTTGCTGAAGAGTTTCTTGCGCCGCTTCTTCTCTTCAAGCCATAACATGTTGCGAAGCGGTAGTAAATTAGATTAGGCTCCCATAGATTAAATAAAAACCATAAACAAAATTAAAATTAAACAATTAAAATTAATAAGTTGGCGGTAGGCTAAATAAAACTTTAACAATACTCGTTGACACTTGACATCTTTGTCTTCCGTGATCACGGCCACTGAAAAGTGGCCGAAACGTCGGAAAAACCAAAATCAAATAAAATTACCGCGCTTAAAACAGTTAAAACGTAGTTTTATAGCGTTATAAAATATTCAGTTTTTAGGGTCTAGTAATTACGTTAATTAGTTTATAGGCTATTTAAAAAGATAGGAACAATTTTGTTAGTGTTTTCAACTTTTTGATGTGATATATTCTCTAAGTTCTTAGGTAGTCCTAATTTTTGTTTGCGGTAGGTTTTCATGTGTATGTCTCTGCAATACTCGATTACTAATCGATGGATTGTCTTCTCGTTTAGCTAGTAGATGTATTACTTGTTAGGACTCGCGGAACTAGTCCTACTTTCAGTTTTCCGTAGCCCTGGAATAAGGCGAAGGAAGAAACTCTGAAGGGTTTAGTGGGTATCCCCAACTCGGGTACTCAAAGCATCTTCTCAGATCGCCCTACTGTGGTGAATCGCACAGGCCCCAATCGCGCGGTCCCCGCGGTGGTAAGTACTCTATCGGATTTCCCCACGTTAAAAAGTAGGTCCCTTGTGCGAATAATCAATGAAAAAGTACACGTTGCAAGTCCTGGCACCTAGGCATTCTGTTTGTCTTTAAGAAAGGGCAAGTGTGTTTCGGTATATTTTATATGATTCGAATATAATCATACGAAAATGGAATCGTAATTCTCTTAAATTTAGAGGAATAACAGTTTAGCCAAAAAAGGATTCTTTTGTTTTATGAATGTAATACAGTTTGCCCCGCGGCTGGGCTGATGTCAAACCCTAGCCAGTAGTTTTATTTTACTTACACATAAACTTAATTCGGTTTTTAAAATATAATAATAACAAAAAAACTAGGTCCATATTTTATAGTCTACACAACTGCCCAGCAAAACTTAGAGGCGAGTCGAAGCTAACCTGATTTGATGTAATACAATGAGTGACATGTTGTTTATGAACACGTTATGTGTTTTTAGTGCACTGCAAAAGCGCGATTGCAGCGCCGGCTATTTTGCTACTCCGTCTATTCTAAGGAAATGATTTCATTTATCGAGATAAAATGTATCCCAAGTGTTAACTCGGGTTATGAGTATAAAGGAGTGCCTGTTTATTTTAAAAGGCAATGTTGTTTATGTGTCCCAGTACTACATTTTCTACAGGCGCTTAATATAGTGACGCACCATATTTATATCCACCGTCAAAAATGTCACTTATCCTGTAGGCTCATTAAAAGAGGAACAGTTTTTAACCCACTCGACGTTTTATTTTATCCTGTCTCCGCAACCATAAGCCAGTACTATGTCGAGTTTCATTTATATACATTCAATAGTCTCCAAAAAAGATGCGATCGCAGCGCCATCTTTTTCGCTGCCCCATGAAAACGACGTTATATATCGGGTTAAAACGTGTTCTAAGTTACGCTACGGGATGTAAGCTAGCTTTATGTCACGTTTCATATAAATCCCTACAGTAGTTTTCACGTGATGCTCTAACAGACAGACTGACTAAAGTTCTAAAAATTGTATTTTCGGAATCTCCTGGTCTGAATTAACCCTATTGTTTTTTTTTTCACATTTGTAAACGCATTGTACAAACTTGAACTATTTCCTGATTTATTGTAGTATAGATTAGAGACGTCTAGATAGATAGTTCAATACAATTTGTTATTTTAGATTTAAGAATAAAGAAAGAAAGAACTATGCGTAGTTCATATGTTACCTATAACATGTGAACTACGCATAGTTTTTTCTGTCATTATACTAGGTTATAATATACATAGCTGGGCACCGTTAATCAAATAGTTAAGTTCGTTAATCGCTAATCCGTTACTGAAAAAGTTAACTTCGTTAAAAGTTAAAGCGTTACATTTCAGAAAATTTAACGCAAGTTAACGTTAATCCGTTAACACAGAATAAACATTGCATGTTTTTATTAAAATTGTTGATTTTGGAAGTAAACAGATTAGAAACAAAAAAAAAACACGAGTATAAGTATTAGAGTGTTTAACATAGGCATGTTGACAAACAATGTTTTTTCAATTGGCTTAAGGTTTAGAATTTATTTTATTAAGATAGACTAGTCGCGTTCTGGACGAAACACTAATTAGATGAATTAATTTTAAGACGATTTTATAGTAGAATAATAACAATTGCTATTTAGATGAATTGCTACATAGACCACTTACATCTTAAACGAAACGATACTCACCCGTCCAATTTATTTGTCAATTTAGTCATCTGGCTTTATATGAATATTCCCCTTCATGAACATGTTGAAGTTCTCGTCTGAAAGCGAGGCTGGTTTCGGCTGTAGTATATCCTTGCCCGTGGAGAAAAGACGTTCAACTGCGGCACTTGAGGGTATAGCAGTATTATATTTAATAAACAGATTGCGAATATCCGTTTACCGAGGAATGCCGCAGCATTTAACGAGTCTTTCGACTTTATGTCTAGCCACATTTTGACGAGACTTTGAGCTTTGCTCTTTAAAGATTTGTTGCTGAATTAACGATTACCATATTTTTAAGTTAACTTAAAAGTTAATCCGTTACTCGAAATGTTAACTTCGTTAATTAATGATTAACGGATTAACGAGTTAATTCTCAGCTATGGTTATATAATACTATGTTACAGACTAGGTTTTAAAACTACAAAAGGTTTTCGCACCTCCAGGTGTTTATTATCAAAGCCGATTTACTTTTCTATCAAAAGTTAAGCCCAACGTTGTTTTGTAGCTCTACAAATAATACTATAATACTTTAATCTCTATTGTCACACTTGGAGTGATGCTTATAGTCAACACCTTAAATACACTGCAAACTTTACAAGAAAGAGGCACAAATATAATTAATAACGAGTAATTGTTATTCTACAACATTCAAGGCAAACTATAGAACTGTCTATCACGATGTATCTCTTCAATCTGTGTCTATAAAATTTAAAATAAAATATATTTGATAAAGATTTCTTGATTTACCGTTTGATTATTCCGTTTTGATTCTGAAAGAGAAAGTCTGATTTTAATATCCATTTGTTTACTACAAAAAAATAGTTGTGAAAAAATTTAGCTATCTAAAGTGTCTGTTGTATGTTGACTTTGAAAAAGCTTTTGATTGTGTCCTAATTGAGCCTTGTATAAAATCGTATTATATTTTATTAGAATTAAAACTGAATACTGAATAATGATTTTATTTGTGATTTGAATAATTAGTTGTCGATAAATTCAATCCATAAAAATTAGGCTAGCCGTCGTGTCGTAATCACACGTAATTAGACATCTAGGGCAGCAGGCAACTATCAGAAAATCTGAACGCTCACTTGCTTTAATATTAACGTGGAGGTAAACGCATATGAAATTGCTCGGACGAAACCTCATCAAAACTAAGTCGACTGTATAATATGAAAACTCTATCTTCTTTTTGACATATACGTGTATTAAAGTTATGCGTAGGTACATATTAGGTGTAATTATATGTTGATAGTCATCTATGGGCGGTTTTATCCATCACGTAGGACGATTCTGATACGTTTACGAAATTTCGAAATTTTATTTTATTTAAAAGAATGTATATATGTATGTATGGCATGATATCCCAAAATTTATGAATATAAATTTTTTCATATTCAGTAAATTTCATACATTATGTAACACTTACTGAAATATCTCACGTACTTATGTCTACTCCCACGATAGTATAATATAGCCATTTATCGTCGGATATAGCTTCTTGATGATCTTCTCGATTCTTGATAATGCGTTGTTATTGCTTAGTCTTATAGTCATCTCAGGAAGCGGTCGCTAATAGTTATGAAGCGAGTATAAGCCAATGGATTGACAATTGAGAATGTGTGAATATCGCATAATATTAATATGGAGAAGATCAAGTTGAAAGACAGGTTCTATCAAAGCCTGGAAATACTAACAGCCTTATAGAAGGAGATAATATATAGAACCACCAGTTCTTATGGTAAAAATATAAATGTATACTGTGAGCGAGGACATATTGCGCCTAAAACGTCCTACTTATATCCCACTTAGTGGTAAATGCTATTAAGATTGGAGATTATTTATCGCTGGCCCACACCCCCGGTCTAGCTGTCGGAATTGGATTAGATATTGTAAGAGGGTTATTGTGGACGTAATTACAGAACCGCGGTATTTTAATCCCGTCAAAGCGTGAAACTTGAAACAACATCCGGTGACAAGTTCGTTAACGTCTTAAATTAATTTTCACTTAAAATTTGTCAATTGTCGTCGAAATTAAACAAAGTTTGTCGTTTCTTGACTACAAGAGATTGCTGGCTTTCAGCCAGGCATTACTTTATGTGAACTTTGTTCTTTATGCACTCGTTGGGTAGTCAATTCGCTGGCCGAAGAAAAACTACTGGCACAGAATGGGCATAGCTTGGTGAATGCATTTTCCAAATATTTTATGCATTTTTCTACTGCAAACATAGTTATCTTTGGAACGTTTACCATATGCCAACATTGATGTAATATTACAAATACTAGTTGTCGTCAATATTAATTCATAATCCTTATATTATAGTTTGCTTATAAGGTCTCAACATCTTCCCTTAACACATTCGAGGTCCTTTGGATTAAAATATATATAAATACCCGCATTAAATTTAGTAGCAGGCGGGAGGGACCCAGTTGCAAATTATAAACCTATTAATGGGTTCCGCTTGCTATTAAACTTAATGCGGATATTTAACTTATTTATTTAACTTAATATATATATATATATATATATATATATATATGGGATTCCCCTCGGCGCCTCGTTCGAATTAGAAGTGTGCCAGTCGCTCCGTATAGTTTTTTCTGCCTATTATTATCAAAATAATCACGAGTACTCTTTGTTATTAGTGTTTAAACCTAGAAGTGCCACCCTCAAAAAGAACAATACGTGTACTTCAATTAACACTACGAAAATCGTGAGTTAATTATTTAACATCCTCAAAATATCGTCTGGCCAAAACAATTGCCCTTTGAACCTTATATATAAAGTGCCTATTAAAACAGAACGCTTGCTCAGTAGTATTAGCCTCACTGCTCTAAAACTTATTGCATCTCTCTCTTGACGCTAAAGCTGGCAACGCACTGCTTACTGCTTACACATACTAGTCGCTAGGTGCAGAATAAATAATAAACGCCTGAAGCTTTTCGAGAGCACGGATATTACATACATACGCAACTGTGCCTTGTAACTAATTCAGAGCAATAGCACATAAACAAGCTTTCTCTTCCTTTTGATAGGCAATAAGAAATAGTCCAAATAATAAGCTTATCACTATGACTTCACCCTTTGTGAGCGCCAGCAAAATCCATCGTACACCTCCAAGACCTCTTGGTGAGGCAAACTCACAACCTGAACTATACAGCTCGCCTGATTACCAAGAAAATGATAAAAATATCACCCTGAGAAAGAAGAACAGGTATGAATTCTCGACTAGAAACCTAGATCAACTAATGAATGATATGTCGGACAAACTTCAAAAAATGTTCAGCGATTTGAAAGTTAGTCAAGATAATCAATTTTGTCAAATAAGACAAGACATAAGTGACCTTAAAGAACAGAATACTCAACTTTTACGCTCAAATGATGAAATCACTTCGAAAATATCCCTTATTATGGAAGAGCAGGTTAAACTAAACATACGCGTTGACCAACTTGAATACAACGAAAATAAGACGAACGAAACTATTGATAAACTAGAACAACAGGTAGAATTTTTAGAGAAGAAACTTAAAGAAACATGTATTGAAATCAAAAATATACCAACAGATAGTAGCGCTCAAATGGAACAAGCAATTGAGTTAATACATAAATCCTTAGACGTTAGCTACAATCCTAGGGATATCAAACATGCCTATCGTGTAGCAACCAAAAGTCTGGGCCCAAGACCCATCATCGTTGAATATAGTAATATAAAGATAAAACACGAATTACTGCAAGCATTCAAAAAGTATATTAGCAACAATGATACTGAAAACTTAAATACATCTATTGCAAGCTGGTGCACAAATAAACAACAAATTTACATTAAAGAATCACTAACTAAAAAAGGCAACCATCTTTTTTATTTAGCTCGAGATCTAATTCGAAACAGTGACTGGAAATTTTGTTGGTCTAATAGAGGAAAAATATTTATAAGAAAACTCGAGGGCTATCCTTCAATCGAAATTAAAAGTGAAGACCAGATACAACAGCTTCTGAAGAATTCAGAAAAATGACTAGTCTGGGTATTTCATTGCTCCCTAGCTAGTATCTCGTTTTTAAGAATTAATTTTAATTTATCTCTTTGTACTAACAACATTTCTCTGTATAACTCATTCAGTAAGCCAATACATCTTGTCATATCTATACACACATTATTTTCCGCCGCTCATGTATTTCCTAATCACAAATTTCACTTTTGCAATTCTAATGGTTCTATGTTGATTCAAAATGGGCTATGCCCTCAAAAACTGATAATTATTTATAATGATCGATATAAATGATATAATGGGAGATATTGATAATGTCAATATCTCAAACTCATACCTACTTCTAGAACCAGAAGATTGCAAAAGTTACTTAAAAACTGATACAAAAAAACTTTCGATTATTACTTTAAATATACGAAGTATTAATAAAAATTTCAATGACTTTGCAGTATTTCTTAATCGTCTTAATCTTAATATCGACATTATTGTTTTGACTGAATGTTGGTTAGGTGATAATATTAATCCTGTACCCTTAAATAATTACAATATACATAACACTACAAAACACCTAAATCAAAACGACGGTATAGTCTTATATATCAAAAGCAATATAAATGTAACAGTATTAGAGTCGAACTTTAATAATGGTAACTGTCTGGTAATACAATATAAAACCGATATCTGTATCGTTGCAATCTATAGACCACCATCCTTTAGTAATATTACTAATTTTCTCGACTCACTAGATAAAGTTCTATTTGACGCGAAATTGTTTAAAAATATAATAGTGATCGGTGATATAAATATTAATATTGATGCTAAACCAAAGAATAATGATAAACACTCTGAAGAATATCTCAACCTATTAGCTGGACATGGCCTACTGTTCTTGTACAACTTGATATGCAACGTGTATTGACAGCAAAAAATAGCCGCACTATCACAAGGTTGGACTTCGAGGGTATGCTTCTGGAACTAAAGAGAATTAACTGGAATAATAGACTGGATTATACTAATCTAGTCAAAGCTACGGAAGACTTCCTATCTACCTTTTCAGATATAGTAAAAAAACATTCTAACCTTATATCAATCTCAAACAGAAACACTAATATTAAACCTTGGATAACGAAAGGACTTGTTAAATGTATCAGAAAGAGAGATAAACTACATAGAACATACAAGAAGGATACCAATAATGAAGAACTCAGGAAAGTATATATAGATTACCGAAATGTATGTAATAAAATATTGCGTAAAGTTAAAAAAACTTACGAAAAATCTGAACTTGGGAAATGTAACAATGATAGTAAGAAAACTTGGAAAAATATTAAAAGAATCTGCAACTTCACTACAAAGACAAACTCTGTGGATAAACTGTTCACACATGAATCTACGTATACGGAAACGATAAATAGTATAAATGAGTACTACGTTAATGTTGGAGCGAAGCTAGCTCAAGATATATTATCCCAATCGAAGGAAAAAGAAATTGATCTATGTAAAGCCATCGCTAGAAAATATAGCGAAATCCATTCATTTGGTCTGATAAATACGGAAGCATCCGAAATATTTAACCTTATTAGATCACTTAAAAATAGTCATTCTGCAGGTTGGGATGGAATCACGGCGAAGATGTTAAAGTTAGCATTACCTTATTGTATAGAATCCATAACTAAAATATGTCAGAAAAGCCTTGATACGGGAATATTTCCGGAACCTTTAAAGAGAGCTATAGTGTTACCTATACATGAGACAGGTGACGCTAGTAAGATAATTAATTTTCGACCAATATCGCTTCTACCAGTTGTGTCAAAAATCTTAGAAAAACTGATGAACAACCGACTGAAAAACTATCTTGAAACAAAAACGTTACTCTCAAACAACCAATACGGTTTCCGGCCCCGTTGTTGCACAGAAGATGCTGTTTTGAGAGTAACAGAAAGAGTATGTGAACGGCTTGACAGTGGTCAAAAGGTTTTAGGGCTCTTCTTAGATCTAACAAAGGCCTTTGATACCATATGGATACCTATACTTTTAAGTAAGCTCGAATCACTAGGAATACGTGGTTTACCGCTCTTGGTTTGAGAGTTACTTGAGTGGTAGAAAACAAAGTACGAAAATAGGTTCCCATACAAGTAAAAATGCCGTCATTAAATTTGGTGTACCACAAGGAAGCATTTTGGGCCCTACCCTATTTCTAGTGTACATTAATGACCTATGTAACATCGATCTACTAAATGGGGAAGTCATTAGTTATGCAGATGATACTGTCCTGCTATTTCACGGCGATACATGGGATGAAACTGAACGCGTAGCAAGCTGTGGGTTAAATCTAGTGTCGACATGGCTGAAACAAAACCTGCTTACTCTCAATTTGAATAAAACCCATTTTATCACTTTCAGCATTAATGCAGGCACACAACCGCCTAATTCTTTCTGTCTTAAAATACATGATACAAGTTGTAATCAACGCCTATCTTGTGCTTGTGGTACAATTATGCCGACATCAGATACAAAATATTTAGGAGTCTACCTAGACAAACATTTAACGTAGACGGTGCATATAAAATACCTTGCTAGCAGAACAAGAAAGTTAATCTACGCCTTTAAGCAACTACGCCATGTCCTTGATCACGATTCTCTATTTAAAGTATATACTGCCCTAGCAGAATCAATACTATGCTATTGCAATACCGCTTGGGGCTCAGCAGCACCGACTCATCTTATGGTTCTTGAACGTGCCCAAAGAGCGCTATTAAAGTGCATGACTTTCAAACCTAGATTATTCTCTACAGACTCCCTTTATCATGAATGTAAAGTCCTGAATATCCGCAAACTATTTAACGAGCTATAGTTTTGAAACAACACAATCTTGTAACTAAAAATACTGTGGAAGAATTGGCAACAAAGCGCAGGCAAGATTTGGTCTTCAAACAATCGAACTGTCGTACAAGCTTTGGTGCTAAATCTGTAAAATTTCTAGGTCCAAAATTGTATAATAATATAAGCAGCAAATTAGTTTTGGTTACCATGACACACTTTCAATTAAGAAAAGGCTTAAATGATTACTTAAACTCTCTACCATTTAAAGATGCTGAAGAACTTTTACGACTTATTTGCTAATCACGTCAGTAGAAACTGACCGTCATTTGAAAATAGTTATCACTTACGCCTATGCAGACACTACGCGCACACACACACACTCACACACACACACACACAAGCATATTGTCATTACTAACATCTTTAAATATTTAATTGTAATTTTTAATTTAACAATAGAAAATATTATTTATACATATAAATTTTTAGTACACATTGCATTAATGTACTATCAGCAATGATAAGAATTATATGACCGAAGCGAATCCTACTGTGGCCCGCCACACAGGCTCTAAGGAGACCTAGCGCGGGAAGCAGAGTTTCCTTTGGGACGCCATTTGTACTGTTCTCTGTATTTTAGTTATTTTATATGTACCCTGTACTACTTACTTACATGCTAATAAATTTCACCTTCCATGATCAAATTGATCGTGTACTAGCGGAGGGTGATGTCAGGAGCCTTAATTTATATTTTCAACCATGTTTTTGTCTTTTTAGCGCATTACATTTATTTATCTTATATCTACCTCTAAGAATCTTGTTAGACATATAAATATGTATTTATTATCAGAGAAAAAGGCAATTTAATATTCGTACGTCTTATAATAGCATGTTGAACTAATTTATAATTTAAGACTTGTTTTACAATGTACCTACCATACGTATAATCTATACTATAATATATCAGTAAATGGTTCGAGTTTGTACAACGCGTTTAAAAATGTGAAAAAAAAATCAGAGAGGCCAATTCGAACCAGTTGGAAGTTTAGGAATAAAATGCAATTTTTAAAAAAAGTTGTGTCTGTATGTCTGTCTGTTTGAGCATCGCGTGAAAACTACTGAACGGACTTACATGAAATTCAAAAACTTATATCATGGCGCGTAACTTAGGTTACTTCTTTTTACGATAAATGACGTCGTTTCCGTGGGGTAGACGAAAATAGCGAAAAAAATGGCGCTGCGATCGCATCTTTTTTGGAATATAATGAACTTGAAATAGACGTATTAGCAAAATATATGGCGTTACAATTGCGATGTAGACAACCATCGCTGTAATTCAATAACAAATACTTTGTCAGGTTGCCCACATGTTATTCATTACGTATTAGGTACTTCAAATCAGATTGGCTGCGAATTTTCTCTATTTTTTGCTGTGCTTTTGTCTACACTATGTTGGCTTAATTTATTTGTAATTGTAGTGAATTGAACAAGATTCTTAAGTATTAAAGGTTTATATATCTAAAACACCCAATAACATTTTTAAGTACATTACATAGAGCTACTATCCAGAGTTTTTCACGCAGCGTAACCGCGAGGAAAACTCTAGTAAACAAATAAATTTCATTACATTTGCAATATGTTTTTAGGGAGAAAGATAATTCTGGGTTAAACAATGCTATATTTATCGTCGTTATCTAAAATATTACATATGTATACCAAATTCACGATAATCGGTATATTCACAAAGCCCTGCCGATGATAAAATAATAATAAAATCTTTTTTCAAATGTATATATATATAATATTAGGGTATAAAAAACAATAGGTACTAATATCCCAGTACTTAAGGTGTTGCCTTGATGGTAAGGATCAACTCGTACGCTAGGTGTCGTTAGTATTAATTTTCAGTAATTTGGTAACTTATTTATATAGTTCTGAAACGAAAACTATTTTTTTTTCAATATTTGAGTGTTTTGGTCTAAAATGTATGCGAAGCGGTGTACATAGAATGGGAAGTAAATTTGAATTTTAAATTATATGTATGACCTTCAAAAAATGTTCAATAAAAACTATTGAATTTGTTTTAGATAATAAAACGCCAAAATTCGAAAGAAACATAACCTATAGCGCCATCGGCATTAATTGGAACTTTTACGTTTTTACTATTGTTGTATTTCCGTACAAAAATGCCTACCAAGCCATATTATGCCTACTGAAGCTTTTTTTTCTACATATACTTTGTAATATTTTGTTTCGTATAAAAGAAATTTTCCCCCTTCATAAGATGTTATATTTTTGTGTTTTCCTTGTTCATAAAGATTATGTATATATGGTGTCAACAAAGGGTATCGCTATCGGTGTTACGTTTATTGTAGTGTAAATATTTATGCGACTTAAAAACCAAATTATATATATGACATCATGTACAGTTCTTTACACAAAAACTAATTAATTTGATAATGGAATCACGAAAGTTTAAACGCAACGTTTTTTGAAATATGTGACACTTTTGAGCATTATATCGGTATATATATTTACAATTTTTACAATTAGATATATAATTTTTTTCAAATTATTTCTATTAACAAAAACGGCCGGACCGATTTTACCATTTTGTGTAGTTTTATTCGCTCTAATACAGAAGCGGTTTAACAGAAAGAAAAGTGTAACGCTTTTAAATTACGCTTATATTATTTTACTCTTCATAAAATTTCCATACCCGATTCTTAAAAGAAAATCGATTGTTAAGCCGCGTACTCCTCTGCGAGCTGTAACTGTAACCGTAACTCAAAAAATACTTTCAGCGATAATTGGTTAAAATAAGAGATGGGGTATTTTTAATTAAATATTCTTATAGTCTTCCTTTTTTTTATTGCACGAGTTCAACAGACAGGCAGACGGCCTACCTGATGGAAAGCGGTTACCATCGCCTATGGACATTTGCAACACCAAAGGTGCTACAAATGCGCTACTGCTCTACTACACTTAAGGGACACTGGAATCTGGTTACTAATGCCGGAACACAACTCAGATTGTTTATGGTGACATACCCTAAACCAGGTGTGGCAGCCACCCAGATGGGTAAACACTTCACCACCTGGCTGTGGGTTGTTTTGTCACCTCTTACGACAAGCCGCCTGGCCGTAGGATATTGTATTATTTCTCCGTTCCTCCACGGATAACCAAAGTTTTGTAGCCAAACAACAAAAATTGGATTTTCTTGATTCCATGGTAGCATTCACGTTACGTTGACCGACATGCATTTGGCAGTTTTTTATTTAACTATACATCGCCAACCTTGTATACATTTGAATTTTGACAGCGCTGGTGATGCATAGCAAATTGTTACTTCTATTGAAGCGAAACACATAGGAAGTCACGGTCCGCGTCCGCAGTGTCCCGCGACCGACCCGTCTAGCAAGTTGGCACGTTTCCAGTCAGCGATTGAGGTTCACTATAGCTATTGTTTTTGCTAGTGTACCATTAAACTGTTTCGAAAATTCTCACAAGGACACGATAAAGACTAAAGTCAGGCAAGTGCGTCGCAGTCTACGAACTATGAAGGGCTCTTTCAGATTTCGTAGAGATTAAAAAACGCTAATTGTTTTGGTTATTGGCTACGGGACCATTAAATAGTATTTAATTGATAATACCCCATATCTCAAAAACTACTCAACGAATATTGTTCAAACCGATTTTCGTTGAAAATATTTTATGGCTCTAAAACGTTAATTTTGTTTACAGAATTTTCCACGTCATACTTCAAAAGCTGGACTTTACAATTTTATGGCTTTGAAATATTAATTTAAATAAAAAGGTTACGAAAGAATATCATCATGATTTTTTTACATCTGACTCACGATATTCTCACATGACTGTGCACTTAAAAAACCTTTTTATTTCTCATACTCGGAAAGCACACTTGAATGTACCTGATCAAAAGATGAAAATAGTACTTTTCGTCCCTGGAAAAAGATTTTCAATCTTGTTAAAAATTTGAAAACTATGTGAGCCATGTCTGAACTTTTTATACAGCCACTGTTAAATCGCCGCATAAAATTGTAATTAAAAACTATCAACAATTTTGTAATATACCCACTATATCTGTAATTATTTATCATCAATGACAAAAAAATGCTGGCTCTCAGAATGCCACAGAAAAGAAGTTTACTTAACGTATCATAATAACTATATGACATAAATGAGTTCATCAGATTTAGATATGGATATAACGCCTGATTTCATTAAAGAAGTAGTTATTTAATTAATCAATTTTTATTTACTCTTCTCGAATTCGAAATGCGGAGTGTTAGCCTCGAGTGAAAGACCTATTTAGGCACCAGAATTATTAGCACCTTCGCCGCGCTCATGCGCCAAATCATCTCGTGCCTAAATAGGTCACTTTCATCCCTCGTGTAACAATCTACTATTCAGTTCCTAAGTAACATATATGACGGCTGCCCGGAATATTTTGTTTCGCGGTTTTTATACGCAATGTATTAAAACCGCGAAACAAAATATTACGGGCAAAATAGCTCATGTACACTGTTCTTTTCTTTTATGTCATATTAAATATTTCTGTCAAATATCTATATGATTGACTATACCTATATAGACCAGTAGACAAAAGAACAAAAGGATGTAGGAGCATACCGAAAACATCATTGTTCTAATTTTGTTAAAATATCTAAGGAATCTTAAAAATATTCTAATAGGATTCTCGAAAATAATTTATTAAATATATTATATTATTCAAGAGATTCCTGGTGAAGAATTTACATTTTACGATTATTATTTAAATAGGCTTGTTTTCCCATGCAAACTGCGTAAGCGATAAGGTCACGGCAAATTTGCATATATAATAGATTTCCCGTAGACGCTCTCTTGGGTGGAGTAGTTAGAAGCGAAATTTCAAACAATCTTACGTCGATTACTGCTTCCGTTGTTAATAAGTCGTTGTTAATGTTTGAATAGGGTAGATGACAGTCAAATATGTATATATAATGTAGTAACCACTTTGATAATAACGGAACCTTTATGATATCAACATGCCCGTCTGTATTCTTTGTATATCAAAGTATTTTTCTCGAAAACGAATGGACTTATATGGATGACATTTTGGTAAAAATGTGGTTGGTAGTTTATATGGCACTATGCAATGGTGTAGCAAAAATAAGTGTGGTGATCACCTTATCAGCAACAGGCGAGCAGACAGTTGATTCAACAAAAATATTTTTTATAACTCACAAAATTTGCAGTTTCATATATTTTGTGTGAGCGTACCTATTTGTAACGTTATAAATATACACAGGTATAAGAAGTCAAATAGCGCATTAATTATTGTTTTAAATATAAATAAAATTATTGTTATCGTGAAATTTAAAAAAAAAATATAGTAATTAATAAGTTGTTATTTTAATACCCGTTCTTACACGTAAAAAATTTTGAATGTAATTGAACATGTCGCACCCTTAGAATTATACAGACCTAATAAAAAAAAGTTATTCTATTTTGTACCTTAATTTTTATGTAATAGATATTTAAATCCAATAACTCAAAAATCTGATTTAGGTCTCTATCATTTTAAGGGTGCGATGTGTCGGCGTCCCTATTCATGTTCAATATTGTTTTATCTTAAAAAATCATGACGGTATTATCTTCAATTTGGTGTATATTTTATTTCATTATCTTGTTGGTATACAAAATATTTGAAATGTTCACTTCTTGCGCAAAAAAACTGATGGGCGCTGTATAATCTAGCTGAAATTAGAAAACATGTAATAAGATTATGTCGTATTGTTACCGACAACAAGGTTTTGAAGTTACTTATGAATAGTATAAAAGATTGTTTGTTTCTAAGGGTAAATAAAAGTTACTAAGGAACCAATCAAGCTCAACTATCCGTAAGTACCTACGGAGCTATTGTATCAAGTTTCTATTCTACTCACCCCTTCCGAGGGATAACAAGCGTGACCTTCTGATGTCATCGTCACAAGTATGTACGTATATAACGAATATATACTCGGAAGAGCGTTATTCCGTATAACGACAATAGTGGGCCTTATAGACGACATACACAAGGCTCGGTTCCTATATATAACCGTCCGTTCATTTGCCTTACTATCGTTTAAAATTTGACATAAGCTCCATACAAGTAATGTCAAAATTCAACCGATGGTAAGGCAAGTGAATGAATAGTAAGATATAGTAATCAACCAAAAAGCCTACCTGTAGTTTTAAACTATACTCTGTCCAAGAATTGATTTTATTTTTGACCTTTGCACGCCTATCACATTGTGTACCTTGCACGGGCAAAAAGGGGGCATTCGAAGACAGAATGCACTGGAGTCTCGGGTACTCCGTACTCACATTCACACGAGGGGTCTCCTTTCAATTTCAATCTGTAATTAACTCGGTCTTTAGGCTGCATACTCCAATGCTCTTCAACGTGTTGAAGGCGCACGTCGCATCCGGAAACAAGAACTTAGTCACGGACGCAGTTGGCTCTTTCCTGTATCTCTGGTTTTATTTGTCAAGCGTTTCCATACAGAGTATCCGCTTGACATATGAGACCGAACACCTGTCATAATGAGGTTTGGTTTGCAGGGATAGAACGGTGGCTTTAGCCAGAGCGTCCGCTCTATTGTTCTCCCTCACCTCGGTGTGCGCCTTTACCTAGACCAGATGTACTCCCTTACTTCTTTCCCGGGATTCTAAGAGGTTTTGCCTAGCCGCGACGAAAAGCTGGTGTGTACTGCTCCAGTTAATAATAGGCTAAGCTAGCGCATTGCCAGCATTTAGGATTGGATAAAGAGGATGGGTTAGGAGGATTATATGGAGGGATCTCCTAGGAGGAATGGGATAGGAAAGTAGGATAGGGGAAGGGGGAAGGGGGAAGAAGTGGGCTATTGGCACTTCCACTCATCGCATGAAACATGATTAGTGTACAAGACTTAGTGTTTAATGCCGATATTCTGTGAAAGCATGCATGTTATTACACCGCTCGATCCGGCCTAAGAGCTTTAAGAATTGTCGTACTTTATTTTTTCAGTGACTCATCTACAAGTGAGATCTAGTCTGTAGTCGTCATTATAGCCAAATATAATTAATCGTTTTAAAATGAAAATGTTTTAATTAAAAAATATATCTATGCTATTTAGTTACATTTGAAAGTCGTAATCATGTTGCACGTAACAAAAGCCTCAGCCAAATTTCAAGTTTTGACTGCATATAACACTTAATTGTTGAGATTTTTAATATGAACATAACTACTATTCATTTTCGAACAATATTTATTATACATTTTATAAAATGAAACTGTTCAATAAAATATCACAACTCATATTCCCCGTAAAACCCATACTAATGACTAGGTCCTATATCTTATTATTAATTGACTTGCATTACCATTGGATTTTGACATTACTTATATAGAGCTCATGTCAAATATAAACTGATAGTAAGGCAAGTGAACGTTCGGTGAGATATATATAGGAACCGGCTATAAACTGGTGTGTAATGTACGTTGCCTCTGAACTCATGAGAGCTCGCTACTTACAGTCCATAATAACAAAGACTTGTGTGGATGACAAGTGACGTGCACACACAGTCCTATTAAGCAAAAACCAACAATGATGGATAACTGAAGCACAATAATATTGTTTCGTGGCAAAATCACGTAGAAGATAGGCAGAGATGATAATGGATTTACTATAATCCAGAGGATCATATAATAGAAAGATAATAGAAAGAAGAAAGAAAAATAATTTGTTTAAAGAAATACATATATATATATATAACAATTCCTTGCCTCTGTTCCTATTTTTGATATGATAATAATGTGTAAATTCATTTTCAAAGTGTCACTGTGTAGGTATCATAACTTTTATGTATTTTACACGACTTATATATTGACGTAATCACATTACTTACATATTAAAATTAAGCATATTTTAAGAATTTGTACACCACATTTTCAGCAAACAATTTTTGGACTCAGCTTATTGCCATGCCGGAATTATATCCAACACAACGCTGATTTTCAGTGCAAACCTTCCTACAGACGTGATACCCAAACGATCCAAATCTTTTGTTAAGCTAATTTTGTTCATCAACTATTTAATTAGTAGACCAAGTAAATAAATCTTTATATATAAAAATCTACAGTTCGTATGTATGTCACCGAAGTGCTCCTAAACAGTTGACCTGATTTAGATGAAATTTTCTGTGTGTTCAAGTGGATCCGAGAATGGTTTAGATTCACAATTGCACCCAGTATTCTTACAATACCATTTAAATATGAAATTGACTTTGATCCTTGCAGGTGGCTCTGCAATCGGGACCTAGATTTTTATTTTTCAGAGCAGGAAAACGTCTGCCGGGTCCGCTGGTTTAAATATAATTCAATAATAAAATATTTGATTAACTTTTAAATAAAAATAAATATGTAACTATAATAGCTTAAATGTATTATCACGTGTGTATATTCCACATAACAAAATATATTAAATTATCTATTCGAATACGATTAAATAGAGCGATTATGGAATATTGCCACGTTCTTTATGAGGCATTAAATTACTTATTAGTATAAATAAGTCTTCTGTTCGTGTGTATGTCTCTGAACTCGTTTTATGGCCGGCTCCCATAACTTACCGATCGTTTATTTGCCTCACTGTCGGTTAAAATTTCACATAAGTAGTAGTCAAGAGTCAGAGTATTCAAGTGGGTCCCGGGATGGTTCAATTCACAAATGGACCCGGCAGCTGGCGCTTTCTATATTTTATTCTAAGGCAAGTACAACGTCTGCCGGGCCCAGTAGTAATATATAAAATTTGATAAAAAGTAATTCAGTAAAGTGCAACATTTATGCACGATTATACTTGGCTTCAAATTTTACTCTTGTCACGCCTACCAAAGTTGGTTTTCTTAATCCAATTCAGTCAGTAAGAGTTCTTCTGCAAGGAAAGTTATTACTTAAAAAATCAAGTTATCCAATTATTACGGAACGGGTAATGTGTTCCACTCAAAATAAACTTTGTTACTTATACGCCACCTACTTAGTTCTCTTGAGATTTACGTAAGAGAAATCCGTATAATGTTACCAAAACTTAATTTAAACTTTCAAAGAAAAGTTGAGCGTCTGATAACAAAATTTGAACCTTAATCAATGGCTCCGTTTGCACAGGGTTCTGGAACTTTCAGATTTATTTTGAAGACTATAGAATTTTCGATTCGCTCACGGAAACTTAGATGTGGACATTGTAGGGTTTTTTTTAATTGCGAAATTGGCATACCAGCAGACGGTTCACCGAATGGGAAATGGTTTCCTTTGGTCCCAGATGTTGCAAACATGTATAGACGTTGTTGAAGAGGGTGGCCCCTCTTGCAGGACACCCTGGGTTCGTCGATAGGCGTTGGTACCTTACAGATGCAGTACGTATTGTCTAGTTCCGTTTAGTGGGTAGTTTGACGGCCAACATCCCCTTTGGCCTCCGCCCAGAGGT